>JAVQJL010044823.1:0-34745 GCA_036024295.1 Nannoperca obscura | reverse complement strand
GTTGATATGAGGTTGATATGAGGTTCAGGTGAGGTTGATTTAAGGTTGAGATGTGGTTGAGATGAGAGATGAGGTTGATTTAAGGTTGAGATGAGGTTGATTTGAGGTTTGAGATGAGGTTGAGATGTGGTTGTGATAAGGTTGATTTTAGGTTGATTTGAGGTTCAGATGAGGTTCACATGTGTTCACATGTGGTTGAGATGTGGTTGAGATGTGGTTGAGATGTGGTTGAGATGAGGTTCAGATGAGGTTGAGATGTGGTTGAGATGTGGTTGAGATGAGGTTCAGATGAGGTTGAGATGTGGTTGAGATGAGGTTCAGATGAGGTTGAGATGTGGTTGAGATGAGGTTGAGATGAGGTTGAGATGAGGTTCAGATGAGGTTGATTTGAGGTTGAGATGTGGTTGATTTAGGTTGAGATCTGCATTCAGGAAACACAAGTAGTCTGTTGTCTGTCAGTGTTGCTGCCGTCTGTAACAGTGTCACTGTGACAGCTGATGAGACGACAGCCATGAGATCACTCTGCAAGTTCAGCTCAGTGATCTGTGTGGGAGGTGTATGGGGGGGGGGGGTTAGGGTTAGCCTGCTGTTCCCGTGACAACACAACACGGACCAGAGAAGCAGTGTTGGTGTTTGTTTGTGTTCAGTCTTCTGTTTCCATAGAGAGCAACAACAACAACAACAACAGACAACATCACGATAGACCTACTTGTGGACTTGACTTGACAGATTTCACGCATCAGTGATCAATTATCTGTCTTCACTGGCTCTGAGGTCACTTATGGGACGGCCCGAGCTTATTCTCCTCTGTGAGTCATTCCTCAGGGAGTGACGGGCTGAACCCAGATTCATCATCAGCGTTCGGGAGCTAAATGGCTTGTAAAAACCTTGACGAGCAGTGGCCACATACACACACACACACACACACACACACACACACACTTGACTCCCACAGTTTATGGGTAGTGACCTCATGCTCATTTCATCTGAGAGGCATGTGAGTTCTGGCCGCTGCTGGGCTGCATGTCGGAGATGATGTCAGCTTTCTGGACTGGTCACAGCTGATTAGAGCTCTTGCACAAACTGCTGGTAGGATAAAGACAAGTAAGGACAAAAATATAGGATAAAGATAAATTACCAAACATTATGCCAATTACATTTGACTAAATGAGTAAATAACATCAGTTAGCTTAGCATTTATTATTAGATAGATAGAATAGATGTTTCCCTATTAACTCTGATTTCTTCATGTATGCAGACAGAAGTAAAAAAACCTTTATGTCATTTTTGGAAGTTAGCTTGTGATGCATGTTATCCATCTTACAGTTTCATACTGCAGTATACAGTGTACTACAGTGAGCAGGGTGTAGTACGTACTGCATACTACCAATGAACGCAGTGTGTAATGCTACTGAGAACTTAAAGAGAGAGATTAATGAGTGACACGAGCTGCCAGCTCCGGCTCTGCCTACACGATGAAGACTTACACGCAATGTTAAACCTTGAAGTTTCCAGATGACTTCTCCGCGTCTCCTCAGCAGATAAACGCTCCTGCAGGACTTCACGTCGGCAGGTCTCTGCATTAAGTCTTCACCGTGATTTTACGTCATGCATGATTTCTATTTCTGCAGCAGCCTCTTTGTGGCCCTGAAGCTCACTCATCTGTGGAGTCTTCAGACCCCCATATAAGGTGGATGTAATGAAGGCAGGGTCGCTGCAGTCTGAGGCAGAGGTCGTCTGCAACACGATCCTGTATATAAACCCAGAATCTCATATAATTGAACTAAGGGAGCTGCTGCAGCTGCTGGTGTTTCCCTTCATCTCCAAGAAGAGCTGTTTGGAAGTTTCAAACTTCTTTTTTTACAGTACGTGCACATTTGAGAAGGTTTAATTTGCAAAAACAGGTTTTAACACGTTTGGTAAAACTGTAAAATATCAGTTTGTTGTCAGAATTCCACCAAATTTGGGGTCATTTAGATTTTGATGGTTTTGTCTAAAGACATCTTGTCTGTACAAAATTGCGCCTGAGGTTTAATGTGAGCACACAACTACAAGGTTTACATTGATGCTTATTATTTATTTATTATTTGGTGTTTCTGAGACGAAACAGGCAGCTTTTTAAATCTTCTTGGACATTTGTAGACGAGAGAAAAGCACAAGTCGTCCACATTAAACAACATAATGCATTGTTTGTCCACGCAAGTGTTTTCTGATGTTAGCTTTGGTGTCAAGTTAAACAGCTGGTGTGATTTACAAGGTGGTGCTGGGGACAACGTCACCGTCACCTCCTTACAGTGAACTTCACGATAAGAAACCGATCCTTCCAGCTTTACGTGACGCAGATATATTCAGGATGTTTTCCGTCTTTAACCTCCTCATAGAAACACTCAACACTTGATGACGTACTCTCTGCAGGCTGATCGTAATCCTTCTATCTTTGGATTTCGCTATGACGTGCTAAAGATGGCAATGTGAGCCTGTAGCCTCAACTGTAGGTGTCACTATTTCAAGCACGGCCGCTTGATTAGCCTGATACTAGTGGATATTAGCGTGCGGTGCAGTACGGCCTGCAGAGTCGAGTGGTTTTCCACAGAGTCATGAAAGCCGGCTCGATGCGCTGGTTTCTCGATGCAACCTGTAACAGAACAGGACGACTTTGTGTGCAGGTACCAGACGCATGAACCACTGCAGAGGCTCATTGTTGTTGCCTGATGCCTCTAAACAGCTGACGACCTCTCTGTTACTGGGTCACAGAGGTCGTCTGCGGCTGGACGTCGTCAGATGCTAACAAAAGACTCCTCGTCCTCCTCTTCCAAGAAATGTTGACTTACTTTCCACTGATATCGTCGTTTTCCTCAGACACATATTACAACTACAAAGATTACAAACTTGGAGTGCGACAAGAGGTTGTAAATGGTGACTACTGTTGGAAAGGTTCACCAGAAAGCACCACCCCCGTCCCCGGAGCTGTTACCTCCCACATTTCTCACCACTGTTTCTACGAGCTCAGTCGCAGAGAAATCAACCTCGACACAAGTTGGTGAAGCTCACGGAGCGAGAAACCCTTTGGCTGGTGGAGGTTTCCCATTAAATCTTCAAATCTGAGGTACACAAAAAGAAATATCCTGCAGATCTGCTGTCTGAGGGGAGGAATGAGGACTTTGAACCAGTGAAGGGAATAATGAAATCTCTTGAATCAGTATTATAGACAGATCTAACGCAGCGTGTTATCCAGTGGAGTAAGGACAGGAGTGTATTTGTGTTTGTTTGGGCTCTGCTGTAAAGTATCTAAAGCCTCCTGCAGCACAGATGAAGCCCTGCATGGTGAGTTACGGCCACAGACCTCTTTAAACCTCCTCACGGAGCTGATTGTTCTCCTTATATAGTCATTTCTGAATCTGCACATGAAGTTTTGAAGAGCTATAACTTGAGCTGGTGACCTTGAACAGACCATAAGAAGCTCTGCACAGTTACATGAAGGTCCTCTTGTATCAAACGTAATATTAACAAAGTCTTTAATATAACGTATTTCCTCTTGGGACGTAGCGCAGGAGACAAACAGATCACTGCAGCCAATCAGCAACTAATACAGCAATTACACATGACCAAGATTAATTAGACACCATGACATTGTTAAAATCATGGTTTATTTAAAATTTGTTGCAAAAAAAAAGGGTTTCTGGCAAGAAACATATTGTTTGTTTGATTGTTTTCTATAAAATACAATCAAATAAATCAAGATTGACGCAAGACTTCATTTTCAATGCCAACTTTAGACATTTGCTTTATTTTGTTAATGCCGACCACAGGCCAGAAGATTATTTTAACATGGCAACCAATGTTTAAAGAACATTTTAAAAGTTCCTCATAAGAAGAAGTTCCTTCACTCTTCACACATGCAACGCTAACAAGAAAACACAGTTCAAGACATGCCAGTTCTGACTGGTAACTACTGTTCACATCAACATCCAAGTAAACACAGAGCTTCAGATTTTTCTAAAAGCTCCAATTTAGCAATAAATAACGCAGGAATGCCTGAAAAAAAAAAAAAAAGCTAAAATCTTCCGTTCAAGGTAATTAAACCCACATTTAAAGGAAAAGGTGTTTTGTTGCTGCATTATTTTTATATCTTACCCATAACTACCCTCCTATAAATCCAAAATGGCCACCCAGAGGCCAAAATGTATTTGATGGACTTCTGAGCCGTGTACAGTGATAGCTAATTCAGCTAACGTGCTCTTTGTAACCCAATAATGAACACTGGGAATGAGGAACCGTGTGTGATGGTGCTGACCGCAGAGGCCAGACATGTTAGCATGATCTATGTTTCTGTTACTGTCATTACAACAACACAAACACACGACGTGGCCTCTGTTTAGTTCACAACTGTGGAGGCGTTTTAAGCTAGCAGCACGATAAACAGACCGGTTGCTGTTTATTTACAACAAGTGGTGTCGTGGAGGCGTGCGAGAGCCGCAGCTGGGAAGTAAAATGGCGGTTGAGGCATTTGTGGGATTGCTGATGGATCATAAAGTGATAGCCCCTGGAGTTCCCCCACTTGTTGGACTCTGGACACAAGTGGGGAGACCCTAAAAATACCCCCCTTTAAATATTTCACCCCAACTAACAGCTGCGTCTGTGTCCAGCTCTCAAATAGAGGCGAAGGACAGCCGATACGTTTGGTGTAGTGCACCGTACAATGGATGATTGCCACCGGTGAAGCTGCACTGGTGCAGTGGAATAACGGCCACGCTTCAATACAGACGTCTTTGGAAGATTTATTTCTCTGTTTCTCCATCAAACACCGTGAAAACTACAAAAATAAAAGACGTAAAACGTTTCAAATGTGCATCTCTGCAGCATTTTGAAGCCTCTCAAGCTAGCTAACAGCCCCCAAAACACGTTAGCACAACAGAAAAGTGATACATTCAAATATAATCTCTACAAATCTCATCACATTGTCTATAAAAATATGTATCAGCAAATATTATTCATGAATGTAAACCGAATTAAACACAATGACAGGTTAGTTTACGTCTTTCCGCTGCCTCCATGCTGTTTTTTACCCATAATGCTATTGTCCATTGGACTCTACATCAAACAGAACCTCACATAAAAACCAACCATTATTTATGGAGATAGATTTAAGACCCATTTATCAATGTAACCCTTTTAAAAACATCTTATTAATATTACATTCATAGATTTTTTAATGACTTTGTGACCTTCAATAATCACGGCTTAATGACAGAAACATGTCCTTTAAACAAACTCGTCTCAGGGACAGTTACAACCAAACAACAAACCTGGTGAGATGAACCACCTGTGCAGCGCTTGGAGGCGTCGCGGGTGTTGTGAGCATGCTAACGTAGCGAGCCGCAGCCAAGTCATGCTAACGTTAGCACAACACACACTGAACAATGTTAATGTTAGCAAAACATTACGTTGCGTCGCTTTTAGCATTACTCCAGACATTTCATCAGGACACTAGTGGATTCTGGGGTCAAACCTGTGACCTTCTCCTCACTGGATGAGCTTTCTCACCAACATACCTCCTCTGCTGTTTGTCCACTGTAGGTCTCGTGTGTCGGCCGCGGGCCTACAGCTGTCTGAGGTTTGATCCGGGGCTGAAGCGTAAATCAGAGAGACCAGTTTAGCTTCATCTCGCCTCCATAAATACCTCGTCCCCTGGAGGACGCAAGATGCAACCTGCAGTTTATTTGGCGGTTTATTTTAGTTGCACAGGAGTTTGACTCCTTTGTGGAAGCCATGTTGCTCTGCAGTGGTCACCAGCGTTACAGTGTAGAGATCCATAAAAGACTCTAGTTAACTACTGCAGGTTCACAGCACGCTTAGATAGTAAAGTACATCATTAGCATGGCTTGTGGTTGCTGTTTGGTTCATCCCGGAGGTGTTGGAGGCTCTTTACAGAGCTGGTTTTGTGCTCCAGGGGGCATTTAGCAACCCCAGACGAGTACAAGTACAAGACAGATATAGTGCACGTGCAAGTTTGAAGTTACAAAAAGTCATTTATCTTTAAGGAACTGGTTTTCCCAGACGTTCACGAAGGCCTCGGGGTGTGTTTGTTTTACTGACGGTCAAACCCTCTCTGTGGAATCTCTCATGGGTGCTCGACCCTCCGTCGTCTTCATGGTGAATCACAGTGAAGGTAAACTGTTCACACGGATCACTTTGCTTATCTGGGCCTCGATGCGACAGACAGCGTGCCGGCATGTGGATCCTCGGATCTGTTGAGACCTGCAAAACCCACTTGGCATCCCGGATTACAACTTGTACACAGCCTGTAAACAGCCTGTAAACAGCCTGTAAACAACCACTCTCTCTGTTTACCCACTTCTTCCAGGTGCAGGACGAATGTTCCCCCGTGGAAGGACCACTTAAATCTTATTCATGTCAGTTCAGTTTCTCCAGGTTATTGTGTCACTGCAGGACTTTTACTTGGAACAGAGTACTTTCACAGGGTAGTGTGAGTACTTTTCTTCAAGTTAAGGATCTGAATACCTGCTGTAATGTGTATCTGAGTGTAAACCTCCAGCTGCTGCTTCAGGCTTGGCTGGTCTTTGTCCACAGCAGCTCTACTGGTGACTCTTGCACTTCACCGGCCTGACTGGCGGAGAGAAGCCAGCCCTGTGGTTCCGACACGTGGGGGAGATGTTGGCATGATCTCCCCTGAAACAACTATTAATACCAGGCAGCGGTAACGTGGCTGCTGCTGCTTCGCTGCCAGGATTCTCTCTGGCTGAGTCACGGCCTGCTTTCACCCTGCAGACCTGCAGCCTCGGGGAACTCTGGCCTGGTTGGGTCCAGGGGCATTTTGACCTGTTCCTTTGTCAGGGACCCTCATGTCAACACCCCCGACCCAGTATCATCCCGCCCAGCTGCTGATTTCATCATCATTAGTTAGTTTTTTAAATGAAGATGAGCGTTAAGTTTAGAGCTGCAACTGATGATAAATGTTTAGTCTGTAAAACAGTTTTTGTCTTCAAATCAAGTCTTTTTTTGTCCAAAAACACAAAGACTCTTCTTTTTCTGTCAGAAAGGACAGAGGAAATCAGCAACGCGTCACGATTAAGAAGCTGGAAGCAGCAGATGTTTGACTTTTTCCACCTGAAAAATGACTGAAGCCAATAATTGATTATCATCGTCTCATCGTTGCAGCTCAAGTTAAGACGACCATCTGACCGACCGCACGTGATCAAAGAGTTCACGTTAACATAGACCATTTTTATACTCTGTAGTATTATTTAGGGTCCGTCTGATGGTTTTAAATACTAGTTAGCAGATAAAATCAATGCACATCCAGACACCACATTCAAACTGTTCCTACTGACACAGTGAGAGTCCTTCTCCAAACCATATTATTATTATCTTTTAGATTTACCGTCCAGGCATCTCCTGGTGCGAGATCACTGCAGTACGTGACCAAAACCATCTTGCAGAAGCTGAATCAGAAGGTAAACCCTCCTTCACGGGAACTCTTCATCGTGTCTAGTTCAAGGTAGTTCCTGCAAGAACAGTCAGGATCTGAGACAGTGCTGCCAGAGAGCATTGATTTAATGTGCCGTGTTGCAGATATAAGGTTGTGGGAAGGATGATGAAGCGTGTGGATGTTTCCTACATTAGAAATGAGAGAAATCTCAGTGTCTGTAAAACCAGTGGTTGATAATACACAACAGTATGGAGCACATCTGGTTTCATTAACTGTTATGTTGTCGCTCGTCACAGGGGAAATACAATGCGATCCAGGAACTGCACCGTGGAGGGTCCAGATGACGGACGCATCCAGCCAACGAAAGGTTTCATCAAGCAGGGGGGGGAGGAGGAGGAGGAGGAGGAGGAGGAGAGCACACAGCTCACAAAGAGGAAGATGAAAGTCCAGCGAGAGGAGAAGGACGGGACGCCGCCGGCTAAGAAACCTCAGAAACCGGCAGCGAGCCGGAAGACGGCGCCGCCGGAGCTGTCGAAGGCCGACCTGCTGCACCTGCTGGGGGTCATGGAAGGAGAGGTTCAGGTACGAATCAGGAACACTGGAGGACTTCTTTAATGACAAGTCAGTGGTTTTAGACCAAGCCAGATACCAGATACCTAAAGTGCACCGTGTGTTTCCTACTAGAGCAGTGAAACAGGAAGTGTCAGTGTGGATCAATAATCTTTATATTAACCGTGGATCAAACTTCTGCATGGGATGTGATTTCCACCAACTCAACTGATCTTTTTAGACACTTTTAGCCGCTAGTTTTGTTTTACTGCAGGTATTTTTTCTCAAACTCGAGCCCAAAAGCAAGGTGAATATTATTTAATAATAAAAAACATTAATCAGGACAGAATTATAAAATAATATTAAATCCAGAGCATGAATTCTTCACATGTGAGCACTGATTAGTTCCTTCAGGACTCTGAATACTTTTTTTTATTTAAAGATCCAAATATTTTCTGACACAGTTGTTCACTTTTTCTACTGATGATGAATCCAGGAGAGTTTCTGACTCAACTCAAAACTTAGACACCTGAAATAATTCCTCTCACTTTAAAATTTAAGTGTAATTAAACCAACAATGTTCCACAGACACTTGGTTAGCGTTGTGAAGCAGTTTTGTACGCGTGGCTTCGATCTCGACTCTTTGTCTTCTGTAGTCACCAAAACAAAGTTCCTCAAAATTTAAGTTAAAAAACACTGTTACCGCTAAACACACCTGTATCAATTAGACTATGATGTAGCAAAGGTATTTAAAACAGTAGCAGATATAACATATAAAATTATAGCATTCAAAAGAGCTTTTAAACAATACAGAATAAAAAAATAAGCTGCAGTGAGCAGTTTATAATGCGGATCAATACATCTTTTAATCGACCAGCTTGCTCAGTTTCAGCAGTAAAAGTAGTAAAACGTGTTGTTTTCCTGCAGTCACTTATCGTTCCAGCTGATCAGGTAACGCTTTATAATAAACTATAAATACAGAGATTTAAAATAACTGTTCCAGTGTGGAAACTGCTGCTGCTCCAGTCTGATAATGGTTTTCTAATGTTGGCACATTTAGAAGCTCGTCTCCAGAGAGGCAGGACGCTGCTGTGCTGCCTCGCCCTCGGCCTCCATCTGTTTTGGGCGTGTTAAATATTTTCCATTAGCGCCGGGACAGAGGAAGCACATTTCACTGCTGGTGTTCCATACAAACACTGTGATGAGCATCGATCATGTAAAAAAAAGGCTGTGTTTAAAGAAAATACAAGGAAAACGTTCATTAATAAGTCTGGAGATATTCTGTATTTTTATTATTGTGAACTAAATCATCAGTGAATGAATCTACGTGTGTGTGTGTGTGTGTGTGTGTGACAGGAAGTCCGACAGGATTCTTGGAAGGACTTCCTGTCGACAGATCAGATACAAAAACAAAGTAATAAACTCAAAAAGCATCGAAAAAATCATGTATTTCTTTATATTGAGAGACGGACTGACATGTTGTTGTTGTTGTTGTTGTTGTTGTCTTGTTTGGGATTGTGTCCTTTAAGCATTATTCACTCACTGAGATTCAAAATCTAATGTTCCAGATAATAATAGTGATAATAATAATAACAATAACAACAACAACAACAATAATAATAATAATAATAATAATAATGATGATGACTTTAGTTATTAGCACCTTTATAAAGTGCTCTGACCACAAAACAACATGAATTACAGATTAAAAGAATAAAATTATTAAAAACAATATAAAGATAAATAGATATAAAAGATGTAAAATGTGTTTAAAGAAGTGATTTAAAGTCGTCACCAGGAAGAATCACATAAAGATCACACCTGATCAGGTTCATTGATAACCCCTGTCCTACTATGATGGATTAATATATTGATAAAGGTCAGGAGTGCAGTGAAGGAGACAGCGCCCTCTGCTGGTGCAAACATTCTACTTTTTCTACTAATACGTTTTATTTTTAATTAATTTATTGATCTTTTCTTTTCTTTATCCAATTTTAAAACATAAGAAGTGCTTTATAAATACAATTTTATTTGAAAATCACTTTATTATTATTATTATTAGCCTCAATATTAGTTTTGAAGTCCTGCTCATCAACAAACAAACAACGATCAATATCATGAGAAATGTACGTTTTGTTTTTGTTGTTCAGAAGAAAACTGGGTCAAAATGAAAAATATGAATAAAACTTTATTTAAAAGTGAAGGAGGCTTCATCCCTGAGTGCCACCTGCAGTGTTCAGAGGTTCAAAGATTAGCTTTATTGATCCACACAACAAGAACGTTACATCCTGATCTCCCAAAGCTGATCACTTCAACACAAGAAACAACTGAAACTCTCTTTCCAACCTGTTGCATGTTCAGACGGAGTTAAAGCCTCTGCTGCTGTGTCTCCTCAGGCCAGAGAGGACATCATCGGCCTGCTGAAGACGGAGAAAGCCAGACCGGAGCTCCTGGAGGCCCGCTACGGCTCCGGGGTCCCCAGCAGGCCCCTGCAGGCCCTGCAGAGAGACGGGCTGCTCGGCAACAACAACAACAACAACAACAGCAGCGACGACGTGTACGAGAAGCCGATGGCCGAGGTGAGAGGAGACAGAACAGTGGCCTCAGGAGGTTTCTGTAGAGCATTCACATGCTTTTTAAATGGAGTTCACTCCAAGAAAGTTAATTTAATCCAGATTACAAAGATCTTTCCAGGAAAAGATTATTCAATATTCAAGGTAAAAGTAGTAATACCACAAGTTAGAGTATTATCAGCAAAATGTACTTAAAGTATCCAAAGTAAAAGATGAAATAATGATGAAACATGAGGCATTATTATTATTAGTGATGCATTCAAGTGTAATTAGTATTTTACATACTGTTGTAGTTTAGTTTAATATATCTTACGTACAGGACAGAACACGTTATAAAACATGATGCATTGTTATCGTGTTTTAGTAAAAGTAGCATAAAAATGGACTGAAATCCAGTATTTGCACCACTGCAGACCTGTTAAATAAAGAGTTTTACTGATTTCTTTTTATTCATCACCTGGACAGCAATAAACGTCCAGTGGATAAAATACCAGAATCAATCTAAAGGATTTGAACTGTAGAATAAAACCTCCAAATTCCTGGAAATAGAACAAAACATTGTCTAAAAACATGAAGCTCAGAGTCCACTGAGCTCCTTTTGTATACAAACAAACAATACAATACAATAAATAAATAAATATATATTTATTTATGGTATTTTGGATTGTTTGCATGATATATTTTAGAGCTACATTCAACTTTCATTTTCTTTACATTTCGGAGGTTAAATGTTCTGTAACTGATTTTAAAGAGTTCAGAGAGACACAGGTGACAGGAGGAGCAGTCTAAAAGTCTAAACTTTTATTTGTTGGTGCGTTCACACCAGGGTTCATGTGCAAGTGAGGAGGGAAATTAGAGCCTAAAATCCTGTTCTTTTGTGCAGTGAATGGCTTGAAAATGTAATGATCCGTCTGAGTGAAGCCTGCAGGGAGCGACCACGCTGAACGCATCTGAATACAGCTCCTGATTGTGTGCAAAGAGTCTCTCTGCTCATTGTTCTCCCACAAACACAAAAACCCCACCAGCGTAGCTAATGCTGAGGGACAATGTGCCGGCAGAGCGCGAGCTGGCGTTGATAACGAGTGTCGGCGTGTTTCCCCGTCAGTTGGACCGTCTGGAGGAGAAACAGAAGGAGACGTACAGGCGGATGTTGGAGCAGCTGCTGCTGGCAGAGAAATGTCACCGCCGGACCGTCATGGAGCTGGACAACGAGAAACGCAAGCACACCGACTTCATGAACAAGAGCGACGACTTCACCAACCTGCTGGAGCAGGAGAGGGAGAGGTGAGGCCCGCCGTCCCAGCTGGGAGGCTCAGTCTGGGCTCGGTCACGTTCAGGATCAGGGCTGGAAACCTCTCCACTTTAGTGTGAAGAAGTACGTTTTAAAATGTTCCAGAACAAAGTCGACAAATCCCACGAAAAGACCAGAACCAGCAGTAACTGTCTCACTTCCTGTCTGAGGCTCTCAGCTCCGAGCTCATTGGTTCCTGCTGAAGACGTAAATCTTTACTGTAGTTTGTGATCAAACAAACAGGAGGAAACTGTATTTGTTGGGGACTGTTTTCAGCGGCGGATGAATCCACGTTTGGTGCTCTGGGGAGTGTTTGTAGCAGCAGGATGTGTGTGTGTGTGTGTTTGTGTGTGTGTGTTTAATAGTTTTTATGGCTCAGAGGAAGAAGAATCATCAGATACTTGCTGGTTTGTGTCTTTTCGTGGGATTTTTGTTCCCGATAAGAAAAATATAGAAACAAATCAGTTTTATGTGGACGTCTTTTCCTGGAGTCACAGCACACAAAGGTTACAGCTGAGTTATGAATATTTATATATTATCAGTGGATCAAATTACTACACTTAATGTGAAAGGAGCTCTCTCATCAACCTCTTAACCAGCAGACACGGTGAGAGACAAGCTGGTGAACGTAATGTGGAGCATTCAGCAGCTTTAAGGAGGCAGTGGAGACCAAACCTGAGATAATACAGATAATAATCTGCTCCACAGCTGCTGTCTGAGGTGATAATGTGTTGTTTCTGTGTTTAAAGCTTGTTCCCGCTGCACTCAAGTAGCCAGCATAACACATTCCTCTCGGCTGCCGTCAGCGTGCAGATTCGCTGCAGGTGATATCATGAATGAATGGATCGACCCTGAGCACAGAGAGGCTGGTAACATTCCCAGTGGAGATGCTGCTGGATGTTTGCATCACGGGAAAAGTTTACGAGCAAATGTTTCATGTAGAAATGTTTGTTTTAGCCAGTAAAGGCTCTGGTACCTGCACACAAGAGAAGAATTTCATAGGCGCTGAAGTTCAGAGTAAATGATTTAAAGTCAGTTTTATAAAGTAAAATGTTAATGTCATGAGGTTCATTGTATTTAAAGGACCTATTTACTGAAAATCATGTTTTGCATTTTTGTTTTACAAATACGTGTTTCTTCTACCATTCCAGACTTCCATTGGTTTCCATTCTTTTCTTTTTCACAGTATTAAACTCGAGACTTTTGAAATTCTATGTAACAAAACGTCACCAACGATAAGACTGACTGAACCACGAATGGTCTGCTGGCTAGTTTTTGTTGTGTATAGAAATGAATAGAAAACAACGGCTGCCTGGCATGGTGGAGAAAACACATCCAGAAATCTCAACACACTCAGAAAATGGTCTGCAAACAATATAATTTTGGTCTCCAAGGATTTTTAGCCATGAAACCAAAACTATGCGCTGAAAGGAGCTAAATAAGGATGCCACTTAGAGCAGAGGGGAGCTGCAGAGTCAGGTAATACATCTCTAAACCTGTAAAGCCAGTTACACCTTTCACAAATAAGCAGTCGTGTGATCCAACACTTTTTACCTGCTGCTTAAAGGAGCTGAAACTTGAAGGGACGTTGGTCCTTTGAGATCATAGGAAGCTTTTTTCTGATACTTTCATTAAGATTGTTTCCTCATTATGTTAATATCTATAATTCAGAAGACGTTATGTTTCTTTCAAGACGTATTTGCTGCTGCACATCGATAGAATATAATCCAGGGTTTTGTGAGCTTCTTCTTGAGGGACCGTGACTTCTAAGTGCCGGGCCACCGGATCCCGGGCTGGTAGGGGTTTGTGTGGTTTGAGACGTCAAGATTTCGACCAGTAAACCATGTCTGTCTGCAGAAAAATGTTCTCTGTAATTTCCCAAATCCCATTTTTATCCCTCCATTCAACAACAAATGTGCCTCCTCGGGTGTCGAAGCGTTCCTGTTGACTCGTCTGTTCAGAATGGTAGTAGGATGGTAATTATTGCGACTATAATTAGCTGCAGATCAGCATCTCCCAGGCCCGATGTGTTTGCAGAGGGCTCGGCTTAGTTTTAAGAGTATTTGGGTCTCTCTTCTCTCCATCTCTGTCAGGCTGCTGTCAGCAATGAGGCTTTGAATAGACCCGGCCAGAGAGAGGGGCTTTCTGCAGAGCCATCATCTGCCAACGAGGTCGCAATGACAGACACTCCGTGTCCTGAGAGCAAGGGGCAGCCATCTCAGCTGTACATGTCAGAGGAATTAGCGAGGATTATTGTACAAGTTAAGGCTGCACTTAGCAGGATTTTTACATTAAAATCCACTTACTGGTGGAGTTTTATAGCATCATCAGTGCGTTGGGTTGTAACCTCCCGTAGCAAGAACGCTAAACCTCGTCACGATCGTTGAGCTCGGGAGAAACAATAAAACAACCAGAGGTGCTGGTTCTGATCAAATGGCTGTTGAATGACATTGATTGACGTTGATTGTCCCACCGCTTTGATCTGGACTGAAATAGCTTAACAGATATTGGACATTCATGTTCCCCAGAGGATGAACCCTACCCTACTCACTCTGGTGATCCTGTGAGTTTTCTTCTTGCACCACAATTAGATTGACATGTGTGGCTTTGGGTTAAATATCTTAACAACTACAGGATGTAAATGTCATGACGTTTGGTTTCGACATTCATGTTCCCATCAGGATGAACTTTTACAACTTTGGTGATCCTCAGTCATTAAAAAGTTCTCTAATACTTTGGTTTATGACCAAATACCTGGAGAACTACTGACATTCCCATCAGCCTCAGCTGTACTTTGCGGTCAGTGCTAATTATGTTAAAGATGGTGAACATGATAAACATTATACCAGCTAAACATGCTGACATTTAGCATTTAGCCCAAAGCACCACTGTGCCAAAGTACCATGGTCACTGTCCTAGATTAGCATGTTAGAATGCTAACATTCGCTAATAAGCAGAAATAACAAAGTAAAGATGAGGCTGGTGGGAATTACACAAGTTTTGCAGGAATTTGGTCATAAACGAAATTATTGGAGTACATTTTGACCTGATGATGCGCTACATGAAACATTAAGGTATTGCTAAAGTCAGCAGGATGCATCCTCTGGGCACCATTAATGTGTGTTCACAATTTCATGGCAATCCATCCAATGGTTGTTGAGATATTTTAGACCACAGTGGTAGTTGTATAGCAAAAGTTTTATTATTTGATACAATAAAGCGTCATTATTCTTGCACTCTTTTTAGTTTTTATTAATCAACAAGTTGTCATTAGTTTTATGTTTTTAAGCCTCATCACTGGAAATAGAAGATATATTAAGTGGAGTTTATCCAGTAAGAGTTGAAATGTGTGCAACAGAAGAAGTGATTTCCTTCCAGATGTCCAAAATTACAGGCGGCCAACAAACGTGTTGGCCTGTATCTAAACCACAAAACATAAGTAATTAATGTAAAAGTGCTCTTGCATCCTGGTGATATTTATGTATAACATGTATTTGGAGTAATGAAGAGCAGTTGATAGAAAGCCTCTGCATCTGTAAGCTCTTTGCACATATTTGGCTCATTTAGGAGCCTCTGCAATGCAAACCACAGGCCATCGCTGCCGTCTGAAGCTATGATCTCACACACATACAATTCAGCCACTATAGAGAATTGGTATCCATGTCTTTTCACTTTGCACGATACAGGGGGATTAAAATGAGAAAGGCTGTGCAAGTCTGGCATTGTCCTCTCCAAAACAGAAACTCTCGCCTCGCATTGTTGCCTTGTTTCTATGGAAACACTGCTGACTGCAAGACTGGACGGGAGACAGTTCGGTCAAACTGGAGCAACATTTTAGAAAAGGGATAAAAAAAGAACCAAATAATAAAAAAATAATGCTTGAACTTAGAAGTGGCTTCATGCTTTATGTCATACCTGATGCCCAGTCGTCCCTCCTCTCCCAGATGGAGAAAGAAGAGCTTAAATGCCTCCTCCTCCTCCTCCTCCTCCTCCTCCTCTGTGTCCAAACAAGGGCAGGGCCTATTGGGCCATATATGGAGGGGTGGATGACATCACCAGCTGGAGGAGCAGTGCTGTTTAACACAACATTCACCTTTTTCATTGTCCTCCGATGGCATGTTTGGGAATGTTATGGCTAATTCCCACTGGAGTCGGGGCCCCTCCTTCCCTCCCTCTCTGATCCCGTGAGGCGGCAGCAGCAGTTTGGCTTTAAAAAACACTTTCAGATATGAATTAACCTGCTCTGCATCCCAACGTGTTGGTAAGTTGAACAGAGTTTCAGGGGGAAAGACTTTCTAGACACAGGAGAAGCAGACTGTCACGGTCTGGAGTCTGTGAAGTGAATCTGGGGATTTGGATGTTTTTGTTGTTAACTCAAATTTGCAGAACACTTGTTGTGCAGTGCTGAGATGTGTTTATGTATTCGGGCGTCTGATGCGACCAACATGAAAGGGAAACGTCAGCAGACTCTCTCTCAGACTCCCGCTGAGATTAGTTAAACATCAACTGACAGCACATTAACTCTGGCAGGTTGAACTCTCAGAACTTTGTTGGCAGCTCTGCAGTGCCCCTTACTTACCAGTGATTTGGTGTGTTGATGCAAGTTATACATTTGTGAAATTGTAAAAATGTCTGTGAAGATTCTCCGTCATCCAGAAACGGTAGTACAGTAGAGTAAGCTCATGTCTCTTTATTTATTGCTCTGCTCCCTCGCTTATCCTGCTGCTGCCTTTTAATCTGCTTGCCTGCCTCCACATCCAGGATCAGGTGGCTAATGCTCTAATTCTTAGTCTGGTCCAGTTGTTTTTTTAGAGATTTGCACCATCTGATACAGCAACACAGGAAACTGTGGAGTTTAATTTGGTCACCAGATGCTGTTTGTCACCAGATGTCACGGGAGGAGTTGTCAAAAACAAGAGTATGCCACATGAGGATGTGCTTGTTATTAATTGACTATTCCTTTTCTGCATCAAATGATTGATGTTTGGAAGCGTACCTCTACACATCATCTAAAATATGTTTGATACTAACACCCATTCACGTGTTGCCTGTTTCTTAGACTCAAAAGGCTGTTGGAGCAGGAGAAGGCCTACCAGGCTCGTAAGGACAAGGACCACAGCAGGAGGTTGGAGAAGGTCAGAGCGGAGCTGGTTAAGCTCAAGTCCTTTGCCCTGATGTTGGTAGACGAGCGGCAGCTGCATATTGAGCAGATCGACCAGCAGAGCCAGAAGGTCCAGGACCTGACTCAGAAGCTGCAGGACAAAGAGCAGCGTTTGGCAGCGGTCACTGACACTGCCAAGGAGGACGGCCAGAAGGTCCTCAAGCTGGAGGCCGAGCTGGAGCACAGAGCGGCCATGTTTGCACAGGAACACGAGGAGATGACCGCCAAACTGGCCAACGAAGAGTCCCAAAGCCGGCAGTTCAGGCTGAAGCTGGCTGGATTGGCACACAAGATTGAAGAGCTGGAGGAGAGCAATACGGTGCTGCATAAATCAGAGGAGGACCTACAGGAGCTCAGAGAAAAGATCAGCAGAGGGGAGTGCGGGGATTCGTCTGTCATGGCTGAGCTGGAGAATCTGCGGAAGAGAGCGCTGGAGATGGAGGGCAAAGATGAGGAAATAAACAAAACAGAGACTCAGTGCAGGGAGCTGAGGAAAAAGCTGCAGAATGAAGAGAACCACAGCAAGGAGCTCAGGTTGCAGGTGGACAAACTGCAGAGCAGGATGGTTGAACTGGAAAAACTGGAGGGGACGTTTAGTAAGAGCAAGACAGAGTGCTCTCAGCTTCATGCAAACCTGGAAAAAGAGAAACGTGTTGTGAAGGATCTGTCCGGTGAGCTGGAGGTGGTGAAAACCCGGCTGAAAGAACTGGAGAGCTCAGAGTCAAAGTTTGAAAAGGCAGAAATGGTCCTTAAAGACGATCTTATGAAGTTGAAGTCCTTTACTGTCATACTGGTAGATGAAAGAAAAAACATGGTGGAGAGACTTAAACAGGAAGAACAGAAAAACGATGATTTAAGTAAGATGTTCAAGGCAGAGCAGGGAAAGGTTATGGAGGTCACAGAGAAGCTGATTGAGGAGAGCAAAAAGCTTCTCAAATTCAAATCCGAAATGGAGATCAAAGTAACAACTCTCGTTAAAGAGAAAGACGAGTTAAACACTAAACTTGCAAGTGAAGAGGACAAGTGTAGGGAGCTGAACACCAAGCTAAGTGGTATGAAAATAAGAATGGACGGATTTGAGGAGACAGAGAGGGAAATGCAGAAAAAGTTATCCAACAAGGACAAAAACAGAAATTCAGATGAAGACAACAAAGTGAAAGAGCTCACGCTGGAAATTGAAAGACTTAAGAGCCGGCTCAAACAGCTTGAAGTGGTCGAAGGAGATTTAATGAAAACAGAGGATGAGTATGATCTACTGGAGAAGAAATACAGAACAGAGCAGGACAAGGCAAATGCTCTTTCTCAACTCCTGGACGAAATGAAAAGTCAGATTGCCAGAAACAAAGCCATCGAGAAAGGCGAGGTCATGAGTCCAGAGGCTGAGCTCAGAATCCGCTGCAAGATGGAGGAGGCTAAAACCAGAGAGCTGCAGGTGGATGTCCAGGCCCTGAAGGAGAAAATCCATGAGCTGATGAACAAGGAGGACCAACTTTCCCAGCTGCAGGTGGATTATTCTGTCCTCCAGCTGAGGTTCATGGAAGAGGAAGAGAAGAAGAAGAGCATGAGCCAGGAAGTCGCCAGCCTTACCAAAGAGCTGGAAGCCACCAAGCGCTACGGTCGCGCCTTGAGGCCCAGTATGAACGGTAGTAGGATGGTCAGCGTAGCGGTTACCTCCACAGCAGTGCAGACAGATGTGATGGCCAGTGATCCTGCTGACGACGAGACCGCTGCAGGGTTCATCCGGAAATCAGTCCTTGAGGAAAACCACTTAATGAGCAACCTCAGACAACGGGGTCTTAAAAAGCCAACGGTTCTTGAACGATACCCACCAGCATCAGCAGATCTCGGGGTAGGGAAGTCCTGGATTCCCTGGATGAGAAAGAAGGAGGCCATCACACTCACTCAGACCACTCCTGATAGGACCAATGGGGCGTCCTTGCTCCATCCACCTGAGATGGCCATGTCCCGAAAGCCAGGCCAGCCACTGCACATACGAGTGACCCCTGATCATGAGAACAGCACTGCCACCTTGGAGATCACCAGCCCAAGAGCTGAGGATTTCTTCTCCAGCACCACCATCATTCCGACTCTAGGACTTCAAAAACCTCGCATCACAATCGTCCCCAAGCCCACGACCGTGACCACAAAGAGCAAAGCTGGTGAGCTGCTGGGAGGTCTTGATCGAGCCAAATCTCCAGTCACAATAACCACCATCTCCAGGGCCAAGAGTCCGGACAAGAACAACGGCTGCAGCTCGGACAGCTTTCAGTCACCAGTGTCCATCATCACAGTTAGCACCACTCCTGTGGCTGAAGCATGTGCTTCTCCTGAGCCTCACAACATTACTGCAAGCCGCACGGTGATCAAGGTAACCCCAGAGAAGCAACCTGTGCCGGCAGCTTACAGGAAGTACAATGGCAAAAGCAACATCATCACAACAGAAGACAACAAGATCCACATCCACCTGGGTCCACAGTTCAAGAGGCCTTCTGAGGGCTGCAGTAATCCAGTGTTGACTCTCAGAAGCTCAGAAAGCAGCAAAGAAATGCCGACGGGAACAGTGCTCCGCTGCCCACGCCAGCCCTCATTGGGGAAGACGACTCCGAGCAAAATGACCAGCAGCATAACAATCACACCCATCACGTCGGCATCCTCCAGGCCGACGCAGTCATTGGTGAGAGTTTTGGACGTCATTGTGTTTAATCTCCTCCATCTTTCTGTCTTTCTTTAAAAAAGCCCTTTTGACCCTTCATCCACAAACAAAAATATCTGAATGATTTCTAATTTTCTACGTTGCAGTTGCTTCTGAAATGTTTCAAAATGAAATCAGGTGGTATAAAACAGTAACTTTATAAACATATGATCTCACTGGTGTGAACTAACACTGGAGTGACCTGACATCCCAGAAAGGCCTTTCCAAGGGTCCACACAAACACAAATTTACCAACTGACAAATTCACTCCTTTTAACCAAACACGGGCAAGAAGTGAAACATTTGGATGTTTCACTTTGGCATTTTAAGACCTTAAATATACAGATAAGACACCTTGTTTATACTCTTATAATATTACTTAACCTGATGTCAATTAATATCCAAGAGGGCCAGCCCCAGTTAACTCTCACACATTCGTGTAAATAGACCCAGTAAGCATTGATTTGATGATTTGCAAGTCACCAAATCAAAAGCATCTAGTCCTGATTCAGGACCATCAGCAACTTAGCCAGAAACCCACTGGATGGTAGGCAGTCTTCTTAGCAAATTAACAAAATGTAGGATCTAGTCCCAGGTAGTGCAGGAGGTGTGGTGGTTAGCACTGTTCCCTCAACACAAGAAGGTTCTGGGTTTCCTCCCACAGTCCAGACATGCAGGGCGGGTTAGTTGGTGACTCTAAATTGCCTCTGTGTGTGGATGTGTGTCAGCATTGTGATCGACTGACGACCTATTCAAGGTGTACCCTAGCTTTTGACCAATGTGTACCCTCAACCCTGCAAGAATAAGCGGGTACAGATGATGCATAGGTGGATAAATGATTCACTCCAACCAAGAAATATCTCTTACTATACTATAACACCTGGAAACTGTTCATATATCTCTGCCCTGCTGTTGAGGAATCCAGTCGCTGAGCAAGAGAGATGTTCTGCGACATCTTTGATTTAGCTTTTTTGTTACTTTGCACCCACCTGGCATCATTTTTACCACCTTATAAGTTGCTAAGAACTTACTACCATCCTGTTTGTTATATTCTCCTCGTAGAAAAGTGCAGTCGTGCGCAGTCTCTGCTGAAATGCAACACTGATATCTCTGAGTGTCTGTGTTTCTATGATGCACATCCTTTACTGTGTCTTATGTTGTGTTGTTGTTTTATTTTCCAGCCCAGTTCGGACGTGCAGTCAGCTCGGAGCGCGGCCACACGGATCCCTGTGTCAAAAGGTATGAAACCGAGCAGCAAGGCGGCTCTGGGCGTGTCGACGGTGACGAGGTTAGAGTCGCGGGCCGAGAGCCAGTCCATGAGAATCGAGCTGAGGAAGTCGACGGTTTGCGGTGGCTTTGCCTCTGCAGCAGGAGGCAAGAGCTGAGGGCCGAACACGCTGCCATGGCAACGACCTAATGTGAACTTCTCCTGATTGAGTTTGTCGCCAAATCTGCCACCAAATATGAGTTACAGGCCACGGCAGTGTGCGCACACGAACGAGACTCACTTTTACTTCGTTCTGATCACTCGTTTGCATTTTATGTTGATTTGAAGGGCAGAGTTTGTCCACCTGTTCAGGAAGCATCTCTTTGCATGTCTCTTTTGCATTCTGATTAACTTCATCCTGGTATTTGGCAGTAGCTCTGGACATCTTTGTCTCATCATTTACATTTTGCATAGCATGTGTTTACATTCACCACTGCTTTTGGAGGTTTCCAGTCACTGAAGCTCTGTCTTGTTTGTGACCGTATTAAGTGTCATCAAAATAAAAACTATTTATCTCTGAACCAAGTGTGGCATTGCTTTGTAGCATTCATCGGTTCATGGTGTGTGAGTGTTTGTGTGTGTGAGAGAGAGCTTTGTGTGACTTAAAATGTGTGTGTGATAATAAACCAGGAAACCTCCATAATTTTAACCCATGCTGCTAAACCAAACACAACTCAACTGCCGAGAAAACTAATTTAACTTACATGTTCAAGTACGTTTCATGTGATGTTTTATAATACGTGTCTCAGATGTAGAAAAAAATAATATTTAACTTAAAACATTGGACTCAAGTGTTGAGTTTGTACATAAATCATATGTTATTTTTTGTAATTTGGGTGAAAAGAGACAGAAAAAGACATCATGAAAAGAGACGGATTGAAAAAGTTGGTTCTGCATCTTTGCCAATAGATAGATATGATTGATAGATGTGAAGATTGTCCTGTTCACTACTGCACCATAATGTCACACTTCTGTGTTTGAAGTGCAGATTACTGAATATCAGATTTAATCTTTTCAGCCTCACAGAAGAGACTCAGCGATCCTGTAGCTCCCTCTCATGGACAAATACAAAACTACAACATGATGAAGGGTTCTCTCAATGTTAGGAAGAAACCATTTCTAAATCTGGCCTCTAGTGGTTGTGTCACTGCAATATCAGGTTAAACAGAAATCAATAAACCACAATCATCTGCAAGATATGTTTTCTAAAAAGGTGCCTTGCTGCCTTAATTAGCCTCTAATAAACCAGTCAGGAAGAGACACTGCTGGTGTAAGGACACAGAGGGCGAGAGAGGGATGTTAAACACTGAGTGATGGAAACAGAGTCTGATAGAAGCATCTGGAAAACAGGAGGGGAAACATGAAGAACACTGATTCATAACAAGCTGAGCGTGTTGGCCAGGACCCCCCCGAGGCTGCTGTGGATCGAGTGCTCTTCCTGCGAACAACATCAGAGGCTGAGCTGCAGGATTATTAAAATCACATCCGAGCGTGATCTTCTTCTCCGCACCCCCCTTTTCCTCAGAGAACGGTTTAGGACAAGGGCTTTAAACTCTCGCTGCAGCTCTGAGCAGAGCTGGGTGATATGCTGAATATCAATATCATGGTATGAGACCAGGGAGTGCAAGTCAGCAGTATATTTATTGTTGGTTTAGTCTATAAAATGTCAGAAAACAGTGTCACAGCTTCCCACAGAGCCTGAGGTGTCTGAAAAACAGTGTTTTCTGACAGCTCCACTAACAACCACTTGGCTGCTGAATTGTATTACTTTGCTTTAGTAGTGCTAACTGCAGATTTTGTCAAACTAATCATAATCTTTCTTTATATTTATTAAAAATGAATCAAATGACTCTTACTAGTCGCTGGCAGGGACAATCCCCATAGAGGATTTTCATTTAATCTGAGCTTTATAGTGCTCTGATGGACCTGCTGTCCTCTACCTGCCCAGCAGAAAAACAAAGTTATTAACTAGCTGGTGAAGAAAGTGGAACATTTAGCAGCTAAACAGACGGATATTTCTTCTCAGGAGTTGGTGGAGACCAAAAACAGAGCTAAAAGGACTGTCATCATTCATCAGGTGACTCAAAGACGAGGATCATGTTGCTCTGAGTCTGGCTGAATGTGGAAGTAAGCTAACTGTTTGCTAACATGTTAGCCATTGCAACTTGATATGGTGATAATATGTCAGGGCTGCAGGTTGACAGAAAGAGATTAAAGCCATTTTAAGTTGATAAGTGTTGATTGGAAGATTGTTTGTGAACTTAAAGGTGCGGTCAGCGTTTCTTATCCAGTACACTTTTTCTCAAATTCAGCAAATATCTCCTCGCGGTCCCACCTGACCCCACCTTCAATGTGGCTCAGGTGTAGCTAAGGTGTTAGCTGGGAAGAGTGGCCTTCAAGGACACACTTGTGTTGTAATTTTCCACCACAGGTACGCTGATGGATGCTTCTGTAGCAAACAGCCAGCGCTGAATTGAGAAGAAACCTGAAGGTGTCTGACGGCAGACTTCCCTCTCTCACAAGGCTCCAGGTCAAAGCTCCAGGACAAACAGCGAAGCACCTTTTAACCCCGTCTCACAACAACAATACAGTTCCTCTAACGATGAATCAACCGAGAGCTTTCATACACAATGTTATCTGTGCACTTTATGCAGTTTGTGATACCGTCACCAGCTAAGTGCATGTGCACATGTGGATTGCCATCAGACGGAGATAATACTCTACACTGAACCTGCAGGTGTTCACACCAGAAGCAGCACTGTGGTGATTTATCTGGGAAACCAGCGAGAGGAAAACCTGCAGCGAATCATAAGGACTTGTTTGACAGTCACACGGGATGATAGCAGATTTATTTTCACATGTATAATAACTAATAGGTAATATATATATCTCATCAGCTCCACAGAAGAGCAAAAGGGCAGTGCGTAGATTCTAGTAATGCTGTCAACATATATAATTCTGGCATGGAAGTGTGAACATTATGAGCCTGGTGCAGTGGACCGTGGAAATGTGCTTTTACGCTGGATTTAAAAACTGCTTTTGAACGTTAATGGAAAGTAACAAAGGTAAATGGCTTGTTGGTTTCAAGGAGTTTGATGGTAAAATAAACATAAGAATACATTATTTGTGTTGATCAAAACTTACACTTCAGTGCTTGTGAATTTAAAGTTTTCATTTTGGTTTTCTTCTTTAATTAAAGCAGTTTTCTCATTTGTATGTGTCTTTCAAATACACACAATACACGTTGTTTTAAGTCCATGTGATTATTTTCTGACTACTGGCACATTTAAATCACACAGACATGATAATGCATAATGAATGACTTCTTCAGGCACTGAATAGATTATTACATGTACTTTAAACTCTCCAACAGTAGCTTTGTCTGATAAGAAATAAACTTCTATCAACACTGAAACAGCTGAACGGTTTCTGAGTCATTGTTTCATCCTGTTCAACTCATTTGAGACAGACAGAGTCGATTTCAGTGATTTTTTGTGTAATTAAATTGTTGGCAACGTTTTCTCCTGCTTTTAAATAAGCCCCATGATGCTTGTTGATGCCTTCAAGTGTTTCACGAAAACTCTTAATTTCAAGATTACAAATGTAATATACTTTACTTTATGCATCATTCCAGCTGGAAATATTCACTAAAGTGACCCTCTTGAAATGTACGCTGTCAATTCTCGGTAGTAGCAAGCTGAAAATGAGAAAATATCCTGAGCATCAATGCATCAGGTAGCTAAATAATTGATGACAATCGACATTACAAATGTGTGACGGCAAAGTTTAACACAGATTGAACATATAAAAAGGTAGCTGTTTAAATTGAATACTGATCAGTTACATGACACCCGTATTCTCAATTATCGGAACGGTACACGTGTCCTCTAAATTCTTTTTGATTATTTGTATATTTGTATTAATCATTTCCGATATTCCCGACAGCACCTGAAGGCGGCGCCGTCGTCGTTATTGAATTAGTTACGTCACCGCGCTTTGCGTCCTTTTGCGTGAACGTTGTTTGTAAACTTCCTGCAAAGCAGGCGTTGCTAGCTCTGTAGCTAGCCGTTTGGTGATTAAAATAATGGATTAAAAACAAATGACAGCGTAATTTAGTAGTTTACGTCGCTAGTTGCCACACTAAAACGTTAGTTAAACGTTAAATCAGGTGTGTTTACGAGTTGGCCACGGTGCTAACTCGGTGGCTAACGGTGGCTAACTAACAACTTGGTGATTTCGAGCAGCAGCGATCATGATGGCGTCTAGTTACAACGCCAAAGACGAGGACGGACACATCACCGTGTCCGGGCCCGGAGCCGCGACACTGCAGAGCAAGAAGCCCGAAAACACCGCGTTTAAACAGCAGAGACTGCCAGCTTGGCAGCCCATCCTCACCGCGGGCACCGTGCTGCCTGCCTTCTTCATCATCGGACTCATATTCATCCCCATCGGCATCGGCCTGTATGTGACGTCCAACAACATCAAGGAGTTTGAGGTAACGTAACATTATATAGATTAACCGTGTAACGCTGGTTATTCCACACAATGACTCAGCGACTCAATATATAATATAATGTTAATATTCTCCACGGAGCTGGTTTGTGTGCTCGGACCACTCAAGCCAAACTTCATTCAAAAAATGGTGCAGGTAACTTTGACCTTGCATGTCAGCACAATTCCACGTCTCTTGGAAAATCAACACTACATTTGTCTTATTGTCCATTCCCGTAATTTTCCTCCAAGGATACGTTATTAACGTGTTTAGCTATTTTAAATATACATAAAATAGCACGTGGTTGGTGAGAGATTTACCAACTTTAGCAGAGGAAAGACTAAAACACTAAAATGGACGGTTTTTGAATGGAGTTTGGCGTGAGGCAGAACAGTTCTTGGGGATATGAAAATGAGCTGAACTGTTGCCTGTAACACATTGTTAAGTTTAAGTTTGCATGCTTGCGAGCAGATTGATTACACCGGAGTCGACATGTCCAGCCCCTGCTTCAACTGCTCCCAGAGCTTCAGCTGGAACAGCTCGAGGCCTTGTACCTGCACAATCCCCTTCTACCTGGAGCAGCCGTATGAAGTGAGAAACACGATGCTGCAACATTTCAAACTCTGCATAAACGTTTCCACAGCCACTGTTTTTAAACACGCCCCCTTTAATCCACAGAGCAACGTCTTCATGTATTACGGCCTCTCCAACTTCTACCAGAACCACCGTCGCTACGTCAAGTCCAGAGATGACAGCCAGCTGAACGGAGACATGGACTCCCTCATGGTAGGACTGACCTCCATCAGAGCTCCACTAGTGCAGGAGTTCCTGGCAGTGAGGCTCTCTCTCTCTCTCTCTGCTGCTGGTCAGGAGACACTCGCCCCTTTTAATGCAGTAAGAGTCACTCACTGATGCACCGAGCCAGCGTGCTGCGGCTCCTGGTTGTCTGGAGCTTTCAGAGAGCTGCAGTTTCTTCAGGAGTGGTTTTAGTCTGTGTTCTGCTGGACAGGTGCCCTCTTCAGCGCGACACCTGTTTGTTTCTCCGTGACGCTGACTCGTTGTGTTTGTGGTTCCGGTTCTCGTTCACAGGCTCCCAGTAAGGAGTGTGAGCCGTACGCTCGGCATGAGAACAAGCCCATTGCACCGTGCGGGGCCATCGCCAACAGCATGTTCAACGGTGAGCCACGTTCCTGCTCCGCTGACCCGGCACAATGTGATCAGGGAATCATTTCTAATCAATACATCCTCTTTCCTCGAACGGCAGACACGCTGGAGCTGTTTTACAACGACCCCAACGGCACAAAGATCCCGATTCCTCTGACCAACACCGGCATCGCCTGGTGGACCGACAAGCACGTGAAGTTCAAGAACCCTGGACTCAACCCCAACCTCACCGCTGCTTTCCAGGGTATCGGCTCGTTCTGTGTTGCTGTTACTGGCCTTTCTGCAGCTTCAGGACGTCTGTCTGTGAACGAGAAGTCTGGAGATGTTCCACATCACATCCCACCAAAGCACCAAACCCACACTGAGCTCATCCGGGTTAAGAGCCCCAGTGTGGATCCATCCGGCGCTGAAAATAGTCCCCAACAAATGCTCCCTTTCCTCCAGTCTGAGTGACGTTTGATTAAAACTACAGCCCCCAGCTGTTTCCTTTATTCTGTAAGGTTTTTAAAAAGATTTCCGTCTTCAGGAGGAACCAATGAGGTTGGAGCTGAGAGCCACAGACAGGAAGTGGGACTGAGACCTTGTTGGGTTTGGTGTTTTTGTGGGATTTGTGGGAACAACAATGTAGAATAATTCCACCCTTATTCCCGTAGAGCCACTAACCCCCCCGACCACAGAGTCCCCAGTCTGGAGGCCGTGTTGTCATTAGTGGGAACCTGAAAATAAAAGTGATGTTTTCGAAGCCTGTGATCACACGACGGCCACATGTTCTAAAACATTCTGATGTGTTAAAGTAGGCGTGCAGGCGTCCACGTGCAGCAGCTGATCACTGACGGTGTTGCACGTGTTTAAATACACATGATAAACATTCAACACTCATCAGTGAGGATTCTCTCTCCTCGTCTCTGGCAGGTACATCGAAGCCGGTGAACTGGCGCAGGCCCGTCTACGAGCTGGACGTGGATCCGAGCAACAACGGCTTCATCAACGAGGACTTCATCGTGTGGATGAGAACCGCCGCGCTGCCCACCTTCCGCAAACTGTACCGCATCATCAGCAAGACTAACAACAACATGGTCCCGACGCTGCCGCGAGGAAACTACACCCTGGAGGTGGTGTACAGTATCCTTCATGTGGAGTAGTTACCAGTGTTCACTGAGTTTATGTAACAGGAAACAATCAAACGCTGTTTAACGTCTGGATCCGTGTTGGGACAGGCCTGGAAAAGTTTGGAAATGAGACTTAAAGCCTGGAAAACATGAAACGTTGTTTAATAAGTTGGTGGTTCGTTTGGGTGCGTTTGATCTGTACTCTGGCGTCTCCCTGTGTGTGTATCAGCTTTAACCAGCTGAACCCAGACTACCCTGTGCGCAGCTTCGAGGGCCGGAAGCGGATGATCCTGAGCACCATCTCCTGGATGGGGGGCAAGAACCCGTTCCTGGGCATCGCCTACATCACCGTGGGCTCCGTGTGCTTCTTCCTGGGCGTCGTCCTGCTCATCATCCACCACAAATGTGGCAACCGCAACAACAGCGCCGACATCTCTAACTGAGGCGCCGGCTGCCCCCCCTCCAGCTCACCCGACTCTGACTCGTCTGTCAGGGTACACGTTCATCCAGAGGTTTAAACATCTGTCCACACGAGCTCCTTCACTAGCTCCTTCACTAGCTCCTTCACTAGCTCCTTCACTAGTCTCCCCGATGTTTTGGGGTTTAAAAGCGCTTTACGGTGGAGGATTATTCACCAAAGTGAATGAAAAAATAGCCAAAAATGTGCAGCCACAGTCGACGTCTAACAGCTGATCTGTCACATGATCAACTGCCTTTACATCAGTGATGTTACTCAGAGTTCCTGTTCAGGCCTGGGGACTTAATAAACAAGTTCCAGCTTTAGGAAAGTTAATGAAACTGTGCTGAGACCAGTAGACTGAATATAAAGGTGGACGACTTCCTGCTTGTCACAGTTTTATGACGTTAGTGTGAGAGGAGGTTCTTGTGTTGATGTTCCTGCCCGTCAGCCACTGACGCCGCAGTGTTCACCGCTTTGCATTGTGGGTTGCAGCAGGCGAGGTAGACTGGTCCCATGCGTGCTGCAGGTTTAGCTTGTGTGTGCATGCTACGTGCTACATGCTACATTTCGACCAAATCAGTGCGTGCTGCTGGTACGGGGGGGTCACGTCGTCCATCTTTATATACAGTCTGGGCCTCTGAGGTTACGTTCTGCAGTCACACACACACACACATTACACATGAGTCTGTCTTAATACAACCCTGTATTAACTGAGTAACTGTTCACATGAGTCATTCCTCTGCACCCAGACTGATGTGTTATTTTATATCACATGTTTATTTTGCTAAGATTCCCTAAATGTTCTCTTCCAGCTTCTCTCCTGTGGATATCTGCTGTTTTTTTTGTCTTCTATGATTTTTAATTGAATATATTCAATGAAAGATTGTTGTTCCGACCGTTCGGACTATTTTCTGACGTTTATGGACCAAACCATGACTCAAAACAATAATAATCAAATGACACAATAATGAAAACATCAGTTATCTGCAGAAAGGAATCTCTTCACTGCCAGAAACTCTGTCAACATACACGTCAATGTATTAACACAGACTCATCCTGAAGGGCTGCTTTTCACTTCAGCTTCTTCTAAGCCACAGAAAACCCCCGAATGATTAAATGTCCTCCAGAATTACATCCCGAAGAGGATTCTACTTGAAATAGAAATGTAATCGAGCGGTAATGAATATTGAAATGATTGTGGCTGCAGCTCGTGCAGCTGCATCAAATCCAAAGTCCAACCACAACCCTCCAAAAGAAACGCTGTCAAGTAATGAGTCTGGAAAGTTTGGGCAGAACTTTCCAGCCTCCAGGCCGGCGCAGTGAAGGTGAGCTGGAGCGTTGCATGCTGGTCAGCAGAGGCGTTGGTGTGATTGTTGAGCTGCTCCGCCGGCTCGTCTTTGTGCCTCGTTTGGTCCGTGTCAAACAAACATGCCTTCACTGAGCAACATGTGGGGTTTATTTTGGAGCTGTACAAAGAAATGTTCACTTTTTAAAATATTTATTTGAGAGTTTTAACTAAATGTTTGCAATCAGAAGCGAGTATTTGCACGCCAGAGCTCAGGTGGTGGGGGGTTGAGGTTTAGAGGTTTAAAGCTTGCTGCCTTTGAGTGTAAATCTATTCCACGAGAAGATGCACTGACGCTGTCGTAGCTCCGTTCATTGTCGTTTACATGCACTAATAATAGATGATCAATACAGCATGATAGAACAGTAACGCAGTGACTAAATGTTTGTGTTTGCACTGCTACGAGTGACGCTAAAGTAGTTTTCCACCCAGATCCTGCCAGAGCAAAGATGCTACAGCAAAGATGCATGTTGAAAAGTAGATTGTGTGTCTGTCACCTGCAGCTGTGACGAGCACTGTTCATTTTATACATCTGTGTTGTATTGTTGCTTTAAAGGAATAAATGTGTTGTTTCAGTTAAATCTTTGATTGTTCCTTTCTTTGCGTATATTATTATCATTAATATATTGATCCACAGGAAGAAATTCACATGACACAGCAGCACAAAAACAGGCTAGAGAGGTAGCAAAGCGCTATCTATTTAGGCTATTTAATAATAATGACTAATACATTTCAAAAATATTAGGGAGGGAGGAGTTTACTTTGTAAAATATATATTTTTTAAAAATGGGGTGGAGGAGGTCAAGATTACGAACGTGATTTGTAGGTGAGAAGAAGGATTCTGTATGAGATCCGGGAGCCAGTGAAGGTGAATGAGGGTGGGGGTGATGTGCTGCCACCCGTACTCCACCCACCTTGGAGAAAATGTTTTTAGGAGGTGAAGTGAACCTGCGTCAGGTGTGCTTCGTGTTAAACACTCCAGGGGGCAGCAGAGCGCGCAGCCTAAATGCAGTCTGCCGGTAATCTCCGCGACGAAGAAGAAGAAACCGGAAGTAGAAGTTTCCGGTGTCCTTGTGAGACGCGACTCGAGACTGACTTTAAACATGAACAGACACGTATTTGTAAGTTTATTTTCTACTTGAAGGAGATGTTTGCCTTGTAGAATTAGTATTTGACTCATTACGGTCTGGAAATCAGCGGCGAAATGAAAAGCACGGCTACACGCTACCTACAAACTGTTAGGGGTCAAAGCCAGATAACCGCCGGAAGAATTAGCATTAGCCTAGCTTCCATGCTAGATTAACGAGCTTTTCTCGTTTCTAGCCGGTTATATTTTTTGTATTTTTATATATTTTATGCGACATTAAATATATTAGCAGGTTCCGTGTGCAGACCGTGTCCTTGTGTGTGGTTGACTTTGCTGTGTTTCTTGCGGTTCCCAGGCGCTCCAGCAGGTGGCGCGGCGGACCATCACCAGCTCCGCCCGCCGGCACGTAGACAACAAAGTCCCACAGAAACAGAAGATGTTTCAGGTAAAACACCACAAAGAACCGCATGAATACACATTACCATGCAGCCCACTACATTATAGGATGCTCTCTTATCAGTGTCAAATGTTGTAGTGTCTTTTGAAATCACAACTAGCACAGTGTCGCTAGTTTAAAGCAGCTAAAGTCTCTGAGAGCAAACACTGACTCACCTGCAACAGGTAATTAAACCCCCTCGTGACCTCAGTCCCAGGTGATAATTCAAAGTTCTCAGTCTCAAGTTTTATTGTGATGGTATGTAGTTATGATGATGTTGTTTTACCTGTATTACCCATGCCACTCTGATTCAGGTACATTGGGTTTTACATTGTGTTATCCAGCAGTGGTGAATCATCACTGGTGTTTTAGGATCTCACAGTTTTCTACTGTCCGGCTTGAATCATTCCATCTTTTCCCAGGATGATACCAATGTTTTAAATCCCAAACTTCCCGTCTTCCGGATGTGCTGTAGGCTGAACAAACAGCGTTCACAGAACAAGAAGAGGTAGACGGACAGACAGTAGTCGCGCTCCAAAAGTATCTTAAAGTATCTTAAAGATCCAAAACGCTGTTCGATGAACACTTTGTTTGCGAAACAAATCCACAACGCAACATATGAGCTCACTTACAAAGGCTTTGGAGTGCCATCGACTTGTCTGCAGAACTGCACATGTAGGACACTTTGATCTGAACACGGTGAGAACAGACGATCAATAATGATTTAATTTGAATGAATCTGTACGTTGGTAGTTGTAATCCTTTCCCAGACTGTCACCAAATCATTTTCAGAAAACTGTTCGCTGCTGCCACAGAATGACTAAGCCTTTGCCTCATGAATGTAAGAGAAACGTTGCTGCTTGTAGCCCCCGGAAATCTAAAGAAACCACTTCAAAAACAGTGAATAAATACCCAAAGTGAAAATCCTCAAGCTGCAAATACTTCCTCCTTCTGTGGCAGCAAAGTCACAGAATGAGCTGTGCACCTTCTCCAGACAGGAAGTGGTCCGCCCTCTGTGTGGGACAGGACACAGGGTTATTTAACCAGATTTAACCAGCTGCCAGTGTCTTGTCGACTAAACAAACGACTTTCATGGCCGGCTTGTTCTCCCGGCTGGTGGTGACCGCTGAACGCTGCTTTTTCCTACCTGCAGTGATTGAATCCAGTGTGCACGATGAACTGCAGCAGCTGAACGCTCCACTGTTCTGTCGCTCAGCTTTTTAAATCTCTACTGGTGACGGAGCTCAGTCTGGCTGTTTTTAAGAGAAGACTGTGAGGACTAGAACATTATCATGATGGCAGAAGTTAGAATACGTTGAAATAAGTTTGATGCAGTAAATAAGTGAATGACTGTAAAGAACAAAGTGAAAGAAGTGGATTTTATTGCTGAGGTTGGTCTCAGCAACATGATTCTGCCAGTAATCTGAGCTGAAGCACAGTTTGTTTGATACTCGGCTTCACATACGAAGAACCACGTGGTTCTTGACCAAAGCCTCTGTTTTTCTATTAAAGATGAGACATCAGTCAAACTCAGTAACTCTGTTACGACGTGATGTTTAAAGTAGTAGTCCAGTATCAAGACAGTGTTATTTGTTGCATTCTACGTTTCCCATCATGCTTCTCTCTTGCAGGAGGACAACGGGATGCCGGTTCACTTAAAAGGAGGCACCGTCGACGCTCTGCTGTACAGAACAACGATGGCCATCACTCTGCTGGGTGAGGACGTCCTCCTCCTCTTGAAGCTCTGCGTCTTTCATGTTTTTAATCTGTAACAGTTGAGTAGCGGTGAAGGCGAGCTCTTCTGCAGAATTAGTGCAGTTATCACCGTCTTTTCCTGCAGGCACCCGAAGGTATCATAATGTCACATGTTAAAATGCAGACATCCTTCATTTAATTCAAGCCTGTTGGTGGCGTCGTATGACCTTTAACCTTTAACCCCGTCTAGTTTCTATAATGTCCCTTTATCACCAGCCCAGTGATCAATTAGATCTAATTTATTGATATCTTAACATTGATCTAGCTCACTGTGACGTGCTACTGAAACTGGCTCATGCAGCCATCAAGCTAACGTGTACGCTAACGTTACAATACGCTCAGTTACCTTTATGCTTGTTTTGAGCCCAGACAACAGCGCCGGACGACCCCACGATTGAATTAGCCACGTAACGTTAGCTACAGTAGCGTTAGCTGTACCTGTAGTGCACTCATCTAATGGTAAGCTAGCGAGATGAGTCGAGCCGTGCTGCTAACGTTAGCTGCAGCTACTTCATTAGATTTAAATAGCATGACGTGAATAAACATGAATAGAACTTTATTAACACATTATTTCGTCCGTGAACGCGATCCTGCGCTACTTCACGACGTCATCAAGCAGCGTCTGTTGTTGTTGTTCTGACTGTGAGACCCGTGGTGCGTTTAATGACCTGTATCTGAGCTGGTGTTTCCTCCGCTCCATCCTGGAGCTGAGTTTGTGTCTCTGCTGGAGTTATTGATTAACGGTTCAGCATCTTGTGCTTCCTTCAGGAACAGGATACGTCCTGTATGAGCTGGTGAAGGCAGCGTTCCCTCAGAGGAAGTAACCTCCTGCTGCCGCCGTCTGCTTCCACTTTAAACTCCGGCCAGCCGCTCTACGTTGTACACAAAGCTGCGGATCCTCCGCCTGCGCCGGGCCGCGTGTCTCCTGTCATGGTGGGATATTGTTTCATGTTCATGGGATCAATATTTATTTCTGTACTGTCTGATGACCCGAGGATCAATAAAAAACAAATGTAAAGAAGCCTCATGAAACCAAACCTGTGGGCTGTTTCTGTGTTGCATGGAAGAAGGTCAAACTATTATGGGATGTATTTCTGCCGTACGCACACACATAAGGTTATTGATTAATACTATGTTAAAGTCATGTAATAATCCAGAATCAATGAAAACGTTCCAGTACATCTGAATCTTTGTGCTGAACAGCAACATCGTGCAGACGTCCCTTCACTTTATGAAGGATTTAACAAACAAGACATTTTCAAATGTGATGTGATGTGATGTGCTCAAAGGTCAAAGTATGTCAGCAGCTACGAACCTGTGTGGCCTCTGTCCGGGCCGGTGGATTTGTTTTACTTTGTTTACGTCTCCGTGTGGTTTGTGACGCTGGCAGCGACGAAACAGGACTTTTAAATGTGGAGGACACGTTCTCTGTGATGTAGAAGACATGAAGAAGAGGAGGAGGAGTTGTCTACTGTTCCCAAACTGCACATGCTGGCTTTTGAGTAAAGATCTTCACTTTGACATTTTAAAACCAAACACATTCATTTAAACTGTAATGCAGTGATTCAGCTGCCAGTTCAAAGACCGTCTGTTAAAACCAGCGCCGTCTAATGCAACAGTCGTGCAGTCGGTCCTCCGTGAGGCAGAAACACACAAACAAACAGGTTTTAATAAAGGTGGAAGTGAATCTCTCCGTCTCTTCGTACTGCATCAAGGAAATGTTTTATGATCTTTGTGTGAAAAGTTCTTTCCACTTTCCATCACTAGAGGGCGACGTGTGCAAAGGAATCATCTGGAGCCTGAGCAGGACTGTGTTCAGGTGTCCACAAGTAAACAATCACTTCCTGTTGGGGAAAACACACCGGACCCGCGTGGGGGGGGGGGGGGGGGGGGGGGGGGGGGGGGGGGGGGGGG
>JAVQJL010044813.1:0-10368 GCA_036024295.1 Nannoperca obscura | reverse complement strand
CCCGCCCCCCCCCCCCCCCCCGGATAGGTCGGGTGGAGTGTGAGTTTGAGTAAGTCCGGGCACCAAGCCAAGCATGCTGATGGAGGGGAAGGGAGGGTTTTGTAGCGAGAAAGAAGAGAGATACAAACCCTTTTGGGCTGGCGCACTGTCAGCCTCACTAGCACACAGCTGCTTCTGGAAAATTCTGCTCCCTGCCCTACTAAACCACCAGGCATGACATGAATAACAAGAATGGCCTAGCCGTCAACAGCGGATACTTTTTCTTTTGACGTGGGCCTAACAGACTGGTACAAATGCCCTGGCCTTGCACATAGTGGAAAAATCAACAATGAGGGGGACACCGGGGCACAATGTGGAAATGAAATCCCAGGGTTTAGAAGGCTTTGTCTGGACAAGGACGCAGTTGACACAGACCCTGAGGGCTTTGGAAAAGGCTGTGTAACAAAATGCCAACTGATGTGTTTTGATGGGGTCACTTGTTCACCAGCCAGTCACTAATTGGAGAGTAAGAACCCACTAAATTGCTTTCAGTCAGCATAGAGCTTTTGCGAATTTCCTTTCCAAGCTGCATTTGTCATATATGCCCTCGTGCAAAGTCAGCGGGAGCTCAACAAAGCTGGCAGTTGAAGAGGCACATACTAGCTGGCATGCGTTGCTATGTTTCTAACATGACCAGTCAACACTTGCCCCGTGTCTAATAACAGCCTTACTGGCAGTGTGTGAGTGTTGCTCTGCAGATGAGATAATGCTAGCCCTTATCTGTCCATGAGGTTGTTACCCATGCACAACACTCCCTGGTGTTGACATTTCCCTGCCCAACCTGTCTGAACACATACATAGGGCCATGAAGGCTCCTCTCAGGCTGTCTGTATCCATGGCTAATAAAGAGGTGAGTCACCCGCTCAGCTATCCAGCTCTCCTCCTCCTCTGCCAGGCAATACTCTTACCCTTAACCCCCGTCATCCTCGTCCACAAGGCCTATGTGTACATCCAGCACATGGTGGATTGTATGAATAGCAGCGACCGCGTGGCTCGCCTCTGACACCTGACATTTTCATGCCCCAGCAAGCCGCTGATACATTTGGCGCTTGGTACGCATTCCTCTCCCGGGTTTATCCATCTGTTGATGTAGAGCCCAACCCCCCCCAGCGGCTACTATGTTCTTGTAACATAACACGAGGCTCGCCTTTCCCTCTATTCATCTTAACATGCGAGCGCTGCATGGCACAGACTTCGCCCCTCCCTCCTCCATGTTTTTCTCTGGCTTTTACTCGCTCTTCTTCCCCATCGTGCTATCTTTCTTTCCCTCACACACACACACACACACACACTACACAATCCACCCAAGTCATTAGTCTTCAGATTGGCATTCAGCTGCTCTCAGAAACCCACCAAGATGGAGGACAAAAAAGTGAGATGGGAATTGCGTGAAGCTGGAGTGATAGTGCTGGCAAAAGACAGAATGTGAGATTGTGTGCAGGCAGGGGGCTTCCTGGCAGCCTGCCAACTTCCAGCAGCAGCACTGCAGCATGTCAATATGTCCGTTGCCAGGGAAACAAGGAGAGCACACACAGCAACACAGTCCATAGAAAACCTTATCGTTACACCCTTTTCTTTCAAATTCAAAATGCTCAATAAAATTGTACCGCTCTCCTTACCTGTGAGGAACAACACTGATGCACGGGGTCTGATGCTTACAGAGTTCACATGACCCCACCCCCCTCTGCACAGGGGTCTCAGCCAACCAGCAGGGGTCTATAGTAAGGCAACAGCATGGATATGATCCCTCACTGGCTTCCCAACGATGAAAACACACAATTGTGTTCATTGAACACGTGATGAAGCCCAAAGTATGGATACTGGTGATTGATTTAGGGCCTAAACGGTTTCAGCCCTTGAATCCACACCTACAGGTAATGGAGTACACAGTTGTTTCAGCCACCTAGGAGCTGGTTTTGTAAATACTCAAAAAAGCAAATGCGGGGAGCAGAGTTGGCACAATGTTATCCTTGGTGGTCATGGAGACTTACTGTACATAGCTTTAAAAAGAAAATTCAATAATGTCTTTGAGAGAATAAATACATGTAGCTTTCTTATTTTAACATGAGTCTTTTTATGATCAAAATATGTCCTTCTTGGGCTCTGCAGGGTGTGAATCTCTGTGTCCTCACTGCACATGTTATCAGGTTGGTGATTGTACCCTGCAGCAAACAGCTTGGCTGTGAGTTATTGCTAGCAGGGGTATACTCCTCCATCAGGCATTGTGAAAGAATGACCTCAGATACATCAGGCAGAGCGGTGGCTCTGTTGCAAAGTCACAACTTGCAACATAAGTCATGCCTTTTAGTCTGTGAGCCACAAAGTGCCACAGCAACCTAATCAGTCTGTCTCAAGCTGTGACCTTCATCGGAGCTGCCTTCTCTATCTGTTTGCACACACTATAACACTTTTTTTCTCATTTCATAGTGATCTTAGTGTTTCCTTTGTGCTGTGATACAATCTGTCACTCTGGAACAGCCTGTATTGTACCCTGTTCTAAGCATATACTTTGTAACACAAGCTGTCTAAAGTGACCTCAGCAAGAAATTGCTACCCATTTATCTCTCTACTTGTTCTCAGCTCTGTCTGTATAGTGGCTTTTTACTATAAGGCCCTAATTTACAAACAAATGAATGAATACAAAATGAATAAAGCTGTGTCTCTTGTTGCAATATATAAAAATGTAAATATGCTTGAACATAAGCCCTTGAATGCCACCGATTAACTTACAATCTAATAACTCGATGACAGCCTGGTTACAATACAGGGTAGGCAAATATTTTTCATTCGTACATATTACAGTGTCTTTTTCATTTGTGGGAGAATATTTGTGTGAAGCTGAAGGACATCTAAAGGACAACTCTGTCAGCCACACCTAGCCTGGCACCCTAATCCAAGTCTGGCTCCGTCTGTGCTCGTATCACTGGAGGGGAAAGGGGGTGTGCCAACTATAGCGCCTTAGTACTTTTCAGAACTCTATCTGTGCATGTGAGTGGTCTAACAGCTGCTGCTGCAGTGTCTGAGCTTGCTCAGGGATGCAGATGAAAGTGCTGATGTGTCCTGTTATTTTGGGCTGTGTGGTGCCCTGGAGGCCAAGGAATATTTGGAGGAGACCGGGCAAGATTGTTGGGGGGAAGTTGTGGGGGTGGGGCCGTGCCCAGGGGGGATCTTAGCTGAGAATCTTTCCCAGAATGCAATGTGACCCTCATTGCCACATGGCGCTGTGGGAATCCTGAGGGGGTGTGGAATTGCTGACAGTACCAGGCTGAGCGATGGGCACAGACACGAGCACAAAGATGGATGTCTCTGATGATTGGCGGTATTTCTGGCTATCTTTTGTACTTGAAGGGAGGGGCCGCTGATGGCCTGTCATGCTCCAGGTTTTATGCATTGTTTGATCCAAACGACTTGACTTTGTACTAATATAATACACAACATAATAGACTAGCACAGGACGTCTCAATGTCTGGCAAGTCAATCCGGACCCAGCACAACAAGAAGTTGTTGTCAAAATTTACAAAGAAAGGAAAAGTTGACCAAAAAAACCTAATTCTCAAAGAGGATTTGACAGAGAAATATACATTCAATACAAATAACAAGATGTAAGTACCAAAATACTTTTATTTTAAAAGTACCTTTGTGTACTTCACTGGTGATTCTGGCAGTTTTAATAAATAAGATGAAAATGTATTCCTGGGTAATTAGAAACGGTAAGTTTCCATTGTGCACCAAACTATTTGACCAATACAGGAACGTTCTTTATTAATGTTCTTTAGTCACCGCAGTGTTGTTGTTGTTGTAGTCTGTATTATTGACTTGTAATTTTGGTGATAGATTCTACCTCCCTCTACTTCATCTAACTTACCCTGCATCTGTTAGAAGCCTCGCTGCATAACAGCAGCTGCTACATGCCTGAAATGTTAATGTCAGACATCATACTAGCATTAACTCTCTGTGCTGGCTGTGAGTGTTATAATAGATCTTTGCACAGACATACTGCTCCCACTTCCATTCAGCTCACACGAGATGGTAATATTACGGCCCGTTTGGCTTGGCGTGTGGGAGAAAGATGCCATGTCATTTACTTAATGACACGTCCCCCGCAGCTCACACCTTGAAAATGACTTGATTTATTTATTTGCCGCTTACTGAAAATCGTCCAGGATTCCCGATGTCTTCTCGTTCTGTACTTCATCAGAGAAGCCTCGTCCATGTACAATATGACACTATATTAATTAAGAGGGATACTTGCGGATTGCTTCATAAATCATTTTCCCTCACATTTTCATGCTTGATCTAACATTGCAATTTGCAACTTGTTCCCCTCATAACAGCGCAGACCTCAGTGAAGAGGCAGGAGACAGAAGACTCGTGAAGGCAACAGCTTCATTGTCATGTTATCCTCAGAGGAGTTTGACAATAACCTTAGAAGGATGGATAACTGTGCTGACTCACTGATGTTGTTATCCTCGACATCTGGGAGATTAAAGAGGCAGTTACGCCGGGTTGAAAATGAATGTCATGATGCAGATTACTGTTTTTAACTAAATCCCAAAGAGTCACCTGACATTATTTCCACAGCAGGCCTTTAAAATATGTATTGATCAATGTTATGATTCAATATTTGCACCACTAAAATGCATAAATTAGTCCAGTGGAATTAGTTTATAGTAACAATGTGAAAACAGAAATATGTGATTCTGTTTGAGCAGAATACGTGTGTGTGTGTGTGTGTGTGTCATTTCAGCAGACTTCAGCCTTATTTTTTCCTTCAATCAGCTGACAAAGCTTTCAATGCCAGTTCTCTGGTTACAATATTGCTTATTATATTATGTGTCAACACTGGTTCAATTCTTTGGAGATCTAAATCACGTGACTGCATGTAGACAAAGGCCTGAATCAGACTGCTTTGTTATTTTAGCCGCTCATGTGATCAGCAATCAACACCAAAGGACCACTCACAGCCTCAAACCCCCACCCTCCAATCTTCCACAGACCGACACAGAGAGAGTCTGTTACCAGAGAAACAAAGGTCAGTGTACTGTGTCGTCACATTTTCAACTCACAGGACGAATCTTGAAAGAGAAAAAAGAGGCCGCAAACAAACATCTCTTGTTTTCACGAAAACAAGGCAGCGCTTGTTGTTGCGCTCTGGGCTGTGATGTCATCGTCATGGTTCATCCTCTCCGTGACCCCTGGGCTGATGATTCTCAAATAGCTTCATCAGGAGGTGTGCACCAATTAGAGCACTGATTTTGTTTCATTGTCACCCCCCCATACACACACGCACACACACACACACACACACACACACACACACACACACACACACACACACACACACACTCCCCTCCCCCTTGCACAAACACAAACATGCATGTATTCTTCTAATACCACAGAAAAAGATCAGTGAGTTCACTGTTCTCTGAATCTGGTGTTTTTCCCAGTGGGAAGTTGTGCTACATAGACTCTCTGCTTGCTGGAGCTGCACAAACCCCTATGATCTGCACTATATTGTCTGAGTGCCATCATTATCTGAGGCAGAGAAGAGGCTGATACACGTAAAAGTGATTATATTGCAATGAAGCACTTTGGCATTTTACAGTAAACTCTTAAACTCACAGCATGCCTGAAAACTCTTTCACACAGGAAACTGTGAGCTTCTAATGCAGCCGACCTTTGAAGATGTAAGTGATGTAATCCTCCTGATAGATGCGTCAGGCTTTGGCCTTGGGCTGCTCTGAATGTTCTATTCCCCGAAGGCCTAGCAGGCTAAACGGACCAAAGCAGCCCCCATCAATACACAACCAACACCCCCAACGCTCTGGATCTCCTCAACTGGTGCAATTAATCTTGGCCTTGTAACAAGTTGACAGGCCTTTATCCAAACAACAAACAAAACAGGCTCTTCACTGCCTGATGATGATGGCTGGGGCCAGATGTTAATTTGGATGGAGCGCCGCAGTTATCATCCTAATAAGCGAGGGTGCACACCGCCTTTACCTGAGATTAAAAATTCAAATGCAGTGTGATCAAAGTGGGATTACTCTGCTAAGCCTGCTATGACAAAACACAAGGTGGAATGTGAACATAGGAAAAATTATATATTTTCACCTGATTCTGCAATGCTCGTTAATGTGATTTATACCAGAAATATGTTTTTTTTTTCAAGTTTACCTTATTACCACGCTAACATTCAAGGTTAACAATGCCTGAAAGATGGATGTAACATTCACAGCATAAAACTGATAAATGTTTTTTTTTGTTAAAGGATTAGTTGGACATTTTGGGAAATATGCTTATTCTCTAGAGTTAGAGTTAGAGTTAGACCAGAACACAAGACTAATAGCAGGTCTGAAGGTAAGTATTACAGTAAAAAGGAAATAAGTACAAATATTATAATGGTGCCCTGTAAAATGTTCTACCTGTTCGCTGTACATGCTGTTGATAAGGGATGGTGGCTAAAAGAGCTAGACCTCCATGCACGACAGCGGCAGCTGTATCCGACACATCCTAAATTCAATGTCTGGGAAAATTGAGTCAAGTCAGGATTGCATGAAGTAGGCTGTGCCATTTTAAGTAACCCTTAAAGTTTTTTTTATGTAAATCAGATTTTAAAATTAGCTCCCACAATGAGCTGCCGTCTAACTGGATGACCGTCCATGGCCTGCTTTGAATACAAGACACAATGCAATGCAATTGTAATTGCGCAATTGTTCCCTAGATTCATGGTATGGCATGAACTCATTAAAATGTGATTTGCGGTAATGGATGACACGTCTAGTGCACAATCAGCTGAGTACACCATGATTGAAGGGATTGCATAACGTCTATTTCATGAGACTTCTTTGGTGTTGCCTCATTCTTGTGAATGTTTACAAAAGGAGCGTATGAGGAATGCAGCTGTGAGTCAGCACAGAGGAACGGCAGCGAAAGCCAATGTGAGAGCGAGGTTGGATTATACAAGGTGAGGTTTGAAAGAAAAGTTAACGTCATCAGTTCAACATGTTCTGGTAAATTCCTAATGGGCAACTTCAAGTCACTTTTTACTGTGACTGAAACTTTTCATGAGGCCCGTTGGCTTCTATTATGTAACGTTGTACTCGTGTCATGAAGGTAGCTGTGATTGATTTGGTAATAAGTTGTAAACAGGTGACAAATGATAGCTGTTGTACAGACAGGCGTCAAGAGAGCCTGATAATATAACCACAAGCAGTTTGATAGCCTTTATTATGTAAAAAAATAAAAATGAAAACCAGAGAACATAAAAGAGCCGCAGTAGTCATCAGGTGGTGCTGGAGGATAAAATCAAGTTCTGTTATTACTGAAACACATGAAGCTGACGTGGTCACTATTTCCTTCAAACACAAAGGACTGTCACATCTCTCCAGTTGGGAATTATGTAATTGTCACATGTTTGCCCAGTTACTGCAAAACAGTGTTAACTTTGACAAATAAAACAATCCCAGCTCAAGGTCCACTTACTTGGCTTTTACCATATTGCATGGTCTTTCATCAGTTTGCTCTGCTGTCATGGAGGTGGGTCTGTTGACAGATAAGGAGCTGTCAAACCAAAATTGCATTGAAATTATTAGGGCTGCAACAGTTACTTGCATAATTGATTTATTTGTTCATTGTTACCTTGACTAATTGATTAGTTGGAGTAGAAAAGCAGCAAACCTTTACATTTGAGAAACTTAAACAAGAAAATGTTTGAATGCGTTTTAAAAAGAAGTGACTTAAATAAGTAAATCATTATAAGTTAATTTTGCCAATTACTTTTCTGTCGATCAATTAATGGATTAATAACAATTGACTAATTGTTGCAACTCACAATGGGTACTTGAAGACCATTTCATGTTGGTTTCTCTGGAAAAAGCCTAAAAGTTGACCTTGAGTTGGGATTGTTTAGTCAAACTGCTCTTTCCAAACTCAACAATGAACATTCATGCTTAACTGTGCTATTTTGCTTTAATGGTGAGAAAAGTAATGAACCTTTTTCTATTCTTATTTACAACACATACATTTTCTTATGATTCTATTTTAATAATCTATTTCTTAAAACTTGTTGATATTGCTTTAGTTACATTTATATATTTATTTATTCTTGTGGTATACTCATACACATATTTATTGTGTCATTCAAAATCTATTAACAGGCTTCATGTTACACTAATACTATATACAGGGAATCCAGAATTGTGAATCTTTAAAATAAATACACATTTTTTCTTTCTAGTCGGTATCAGCTGGAACTTACATTTGAACTCTCTTAGCGCTTGTCTTTCACAGATGTTACCGTGCCATTTGGACAGCCGAATTTTGTGATGTTTAAATCTCAGTAAATTGGATTTGTGACCGTCGACTATGGGACACACGTATAGTCAGTCAAAAGAACCTGTCCTTTGAGACTGTGTAACCACCAAGGTGGTGGAGCACAAAAACAGAAAGCTTACCATCAACTTGCTGCCCTGAACATGACAAAATAGTGTTATGTCAGCGCACAGAGAAATAGCAGTAAATTGGGAAGCAGAGAGGTACAAAGAGGTGTGGAGGGAGGAGGGGGCTCTTAGATTCAGGCTGTACCTGAGGCATGGAGGGGTACATCATTATTCAGAGCAGAGCTTTGATGTTGAGGCTGGGTGGATCTCTGAGAGCAGGCAAGAAGCAGTTCTAATTAAAACAGTAACAATGCAGCCCGAGTTGCCCTGCAGAAACGGGGGCTTTGAAGAGTCACTGAATGCCCCATTTAGAGCCGGCTGCCCGTAGATAACAGCAGATATTACAATGACGGACTCTAAGGCCTCTGTCGCAAAATGTGTATTTTTTAGTACATTTCATAAACCATTTCTCTCAGTGTGTGTGTGTGTGTGTGTGTGTGTGTGTGTGTGTGGGTGCGAGATGAGTTCTCTGTGTCCTACTTTCTGGGTTCTTTGGTGGCATTGTGGGCCTGACAGGAGTGACAGATTGAGATGGGCTGCTGGTACTCAGAGGCCAGGCGAAGACAGGAAAGCCTGGGGGATCTCGGCATGACAGGTAGACAGAGGAGGGACAGAACTTCATTATAACTGCCGCAGAGGGGAGTTTTGAATATCAAATTAGCATCCCCAATCAACATACAAAAAATGTTTGTGCTTTCATGTTTTTACTCCGGCACATTTTAATAGAAAGAAATTCAGACACAACAATACAGTTTAAACAGTATAATCCAAATTTCTCTCATCACATTCATAGTGCTGTTCCCTGGCTTGTATAACACAGATTTTCTCCTTGTCCGCCAAGCATGTTTATGTCTCTGCTCATATCTACTGAAGCATATTGCACTGAAAGGCCCAAGTGGGCTACATAGAGAGCTGAGTGATGCTGTGAGACAGTAGCAGTTCAAAGAGACTGTCTGCATAGAGAGAAGGGTCTAATTTTAACTTGGAGACAGAGGGGCTCATGAAACAGCTCTCCGCCTGACTACAGCTCAATTATTCATCGACACAAGAAGTCTCTCAACTAAAAAGCCTGACACGTTATTCATTCCCCCCTCTTCTCCCATGCTGTTTCATTCAGACACAAAACCAGCCACCCACACAAAGCTACACACCCTACCGTCGTCTTGAACCGTACAGTGCCCTCCAGAAATACAGGCTTGCTTTTTGTGAAGGTGAGTCAAAAACACACATAATGAGGTGTGTAATGTGCTGAGGAATTTTACAAAATCATATTTTCAAAATGCAAAAGCGGTCGTTCAGAAATGTAAACATTTATTTTGAAAATTATAATAAAATAATCTTTGGTTAATAGAATTATCTGGTAAATTGATTTTTTAATCAAACCTTGACCAAGTTAATTTAACAGAGCCTCAACTGCAGTCATATATAACCAACACATTTTCAAATTAGGTTGATTTATTATTTATGGTGGTTCATTGTCAAATATTCTGTTGACTAAATACTGTCAAGGTGTTGATAGTGGCTGTAACCTTAAATGCATCTAGGTTATCTGACAAAAACACTCTGTTTCTCTATTTTTGCTGAAAGCTCTAAACAAAGATTTATCGGTTCCACAAGTTATCAGGAAATTAAACCAAATGTGGTGTAACGAGGCAGCCCCAATATAAGATGGTCAAAGTGGGCCTACCCATCCATAGACATATATAAGTGGATGCTGCATTGGCCTCTGGATCTTACCCCAATGTCACCACTATATTGGAAAGGGCAACTTGTCCAGAGGTTGGAACTAGAATGGACTGGAAAAGATAGAGAGCCCTTCACTTTTTTAACCAGTCTAAATGTCTTTATCACTTAAGTGTCCAAATTATCAAGATTATATTGAGGACTA
>JAVQJL010044811.1:0-10472 GCA_036024295.1 Nannoperca obscura | reverse complement strand
ACAATTTATCAATAATTGCACGCCTATATTTATTGTTATTACTATTTTTGGTGCATTTAATGGCATATCAATTCATTTATTGACTCATTTATTCATTTATTTATTTATTGTTAATTATGTCAGTTTCGGTCCTCCACATTTGGGTTTACATTATAAAGTGGCGTTCCTTTGTGAAGATTATCTTGATGAACACAGAGCAAACTAAAGCACTTATTTTCTTCACTAATCCAAAATTCCACTGTTTTTTGGGGGGGGGGAACCAGAGCAATGCTAACTTCTGGGTTGGCCCTACAAAGATACAGGATTGCAGCACTCTACTACTGACCTAGCAAACTTATCCTTGCACATCGTTACTTTTGCCAAATTACTACTAATTTTGGTGCTCTTTGATATGTAATAGTGAACTTTACAACACTGTGAAGTGAAAAAAATCAATGTTAGGTATGATAGCTAAATGTCACTGTATGTATTTCTTTGAAAATCAGGTTTCTACATACCTTCCCCATGTATTTTATCACTAGGGTCACCAACCTAAAATTTGATCTTTATGTTCCATTCAGCATCAGTTTTCAAAACAGTTATAAAACACTTATATCACATTTGTATAATATAACAACGTAACATGTTCTTGTTCAGGCTAATGGACCTGGTCTCAACCTGATCTTGTAGCCCTTGTTAAAACCCCTGTCCAGCGTCAACTAAGATCCTCCACAGGATGAGCAAAAGCCAAGTTCAGGCTGGCAGAAAATGAAACAAATGAAAGCCACCAATTGTGTTCAGACAGTGGAAAACAGAGAATATATTCTGCTGTGTAGCTTCATATTCTACACCCAGTCCTCATAATGCTACATTTCATGATTTCTTCTTTCCTTGCTGTATTGAATGAGATCAATTATTTCCATGGACCAAGAAACCTGAGGAAATAAGAATTATATTTTCTTTTTCATGAAAGCTGTTCTGCTGCTATATACTACTGTATCATCGTGTGTTATAACAAGATTGTTAATTAAATATAAGATTTTAGATCTTTTAAAATCCTTTCCCATGAACTTAGTACATAGCTTAAAAGTTCTAATGACCCAGTCTGGTCTGTTGTGGAGCTCAATCAAACAGCCTCATCATGTCACTCTGCTTGATTTGATCCCCTCACCACTATAATAATTGGAGCACTTATCTCTGAGATTGCAGTGCATTAATATAGCTTAATAGCACCAGTTGAGTATATTAATATTCCTTAACCCCCACTCCACCCTTAAAATCCCACCAACACCTTTTAACCTTCTCTCCCTCCATCATCCCTTGCTTTTCTTTCTTCCATCCTTCTCCCTACCTCCGTACCCCCTCCCCCAAACTCATTTCAGCATGAGATTATAAATGGAGCCTTGGGAAAATGTGATAAATCAATTAATCATTTGTAGCTGTGTAGCTTAATGAGTGAACTGAGGTGTCATAATTATTTTTCCCAGTATCAATCATTAAAGTGCAAGTTTTCTGATAAACAGGCAACTGATGAGAGCAGAGACATAGCAGAGAGTCTCCCGCTGTCACTGCTGGGAAATCACACGATAAGAGCACTAAATGTGCTTTAATGAGATGGAGTTTACAGTATTTTCTGTCTGCTACGCCTCTCTTACATATGAGTGGTAGTTTTTTTGTCTAACAGAGTCAAGCATCATGAACTTTAACCCAGACCAGACCACCTGCTTTTTTCTCCTGTCCTGATTTAGGAATAGAAAAATACTTAGATGAGTCTTGTACTTTTTAGCATTAGCATTTATTTCCTTGGGATGTCAGTGCTGGAAAAAGTGTTTAGATGTCAACATTCAACATTCATCACAACTTACAACTTGTGTAATGAGACCATAACTGAGCGCACATCCTGAAGCTTTATGACTTGTTTGGTGACAAGAGGAAAAAGTAAAAAAACTGATAAAGAACTGAAGTTCCTGATCAATTCTAAGATTAGTCTGAGCTGACACACAAACATAGCACAGGCCCGCTCTGCACACACACTGGTACTTATGTTACCAGCTACGTTACAGCAGCTAGAACAGTCAGAATGTGTTTCCAATAAAAATGGAAATGATCAAATTTGTTTAAATGACACAAGGCAAAGATTCCATTTTGTTTTCACTCTGAACAAACCTTTAGACGTTTATATTTAACTAGCAGCTATTTCTGGCAATAGTTGGCAATAGTGCTTAAAGAAAATGGCAGGCAGAGGTTAAATAAATGAACTGCTTATTACAGGCCTCGCTCTGAGGAGTTAAGCTAACCCATGCATACATAACACTTACATTTAGAGGGTGTGAGACTGTGTCTGTGTCAAAGAGAAGAAGGGTCAGGGAGGAGGTCACAGGCTCATAACTGTTTGTGTGTGTGTGTGTGTGTGTGTGTGTGTGTGTGTGTGTGTGTGTGTGTGTGTGGCGTGTGTGAGGCGTGCTAATGGTCTTTCCAGCCTGGGAAATGCCCCAGTGAGCAGCCTAACTTATGGAAATCACAACCTCAATGCTGGAAGCCATTATGAGAGTCATTTGAATAAAGACTCTTTCAAATAGGTTCCTGAAGGCCGGGACACGCCCCCACTCCCACCCCCAAACACACGTGTTTGCCGTTTGTGTGTGTGTGTGCATCCAATATTTCTTTATGGTTCCAGTTAGGTTAGACAAAAAGTTAATCGAAACCTTCATGTCGCCTCCTCCTATCAATACCCAGTAGCCTGGTCCACTCGGACCAATCACAGTGTTATATCTACGAGGTGTGACACACACACACACACACACACACACACATGCCTATTTACACTCACATACACACACACAAACTGGACGGTAACAAGCCATTAGCGAAGCTTAATTGATGAGCTCGTTAAGATCTGTTATTAGAGAAATTGATTTCAAATAGCCACTTTAATCTGCTGGCCAGGGGGAAACAGGCCACAATGCAAATTGAAGCTGCTAAAGTACATAATGGAGCAAGTAATTCATAGATTTCATTTTCACTAATTAATAATTGGAGATTGGAGGGGGTGGTAGTGAGTGTGTGTGTGTGTGTGCATGCTGGCTGATAGTGTTATTGTTGGTCTATTGTGAATCTCTTGTTATTAATTAATGAGCTTTATTCCCAGGCAACCTATTAGTCATTAAAAATCTGAGTGTGTGTGTGTGTGTGTGTGTGTGTGTGTGTGTGTGTGTGTGTGTGTGAGAGAGAGTGAGTGAGTGCATTAGCATGTGTTTAAGTGTTTTAGGTTAGGTTTGTTCATGATAAAGAATATAAATAAATGATAAATATTATAAATACTAACTTAGGTTTAAAATGATTCCAGGCAGACTGGTATTTTGCATCATTCTTTAGGCTTTTTTAGACACAAGCTGGTAAAGTGAAATTCATGTTAAACATGTTTGTGGTAAACAGACAAACCTCTGTGCTTTTGTGCACATCAAACTGCTTGGTTATAACTCGCTGTGTATCAGGCAAACGCCTATCAAACACAATTGAATCCACAGAAACTACAACGAATCTACAACATATGCTTGGAAGTGAAAATAAAAGCAGTGAGATAAATAATGAGTCAGGTGTAGTATCAAAGTACACAGGACATCAAGTTCAGGACATTCAAAGACAACTAGCAACAAGCCAGCAACGGAGAATATCCTACAACAGATATCAGTTGCTTTTTAGCAACTCAAAAGATATTTGCACTTAAAAGCAGATTTAAATTTCTTGTGTGCCAGTGCCTTATTTACACCATCATGTAATAGCAAGTAAATTCTGCCAAGTACCCGGAGATATTTCGTCCATATAAGACAATTCTGACCCTCACAACTATTACACATCCAGTGCCAACTTTCACTAAAAATGATATGAGACCAGAGTTTACAGATGTAAACTAACATAAGCCTTTTTAAAACTGTCACATAAGACTGTGAGCGCAATCCTTCCCTGACCACAGCCATACTGTAGCTGCCATATGCTGATATTGTAGAAAGTGAGAATTTAAAAAACAGTTAACAGTTAACCATCTAGAAAAATGTTGAAAACATTAAGAGTTAGAATGTTTTAAATCTGGTATGTACCTGGACCATGAGACTGCCAGAGTCCCATTATTCTACTCATGTCGTGCGAAGACTTCTCTGTGTAACTAGGGCCTGACTGTTGATCTAAACTTCTTTACAAAAAAGTTGATGTGTCCTTCTGAATTGACTCAGTGGAGGTTTTAACGTGGCAGCTTTCACACTCATACACACACACACACACACAGACCTGGAGCTTAACTGTATGGTGTATGTGTGTGTGTGTGTGTGCTTCAGCCAAGGAGTACCATTTAATCTCATCTTTCTTTTTCCGTTAGAAAGTGCAAACACACACACAAACACACACATACACAGTGTATAATTCCAGTATTAGTGGTGGTATTAGCCAGAGTGGGGCAGGTACTTAACACTGAAAGGACTGAAATCACTTCCCAAGGGAGCTTTTATACAATGTGTGTGTGTATGAGCGTGTGTGTTGAGTGGTAGATAGTAGCCATTGTCAGCAGCCTAGCTTTCTGATTTCTGTGTGTGGCTTAAGCCGGAGGAAGTGCGTTAGCGGCTGTGCAGTGGTGGCAGCGACTCTGGCCCCCCTGCGTTGATTTAATGTGGAGAATTGGCTGCTGCTGTATTGAATCAGACCGGGGCCCATATTGTTCGGCTGCAGGGGATTACACGTTTAGCAGCTAGTGATCTGGCTTCAGTTATAACGCCACTTGCCGAGAGAAGCAGCTCTTATCAGCCACTGGGAGCCCAGTCTCTGCCACATTCACAACCCTCCAATACACTTTAATTGAATTTCTTTTTAGAGACAGAGAGGCTCAGACGGCTCATGGCATTCAATTTACCACCTCCCCTGTCAACGTTTAGATCCCTCACCTCTTCTCCTCCTCCAGAAAAAGGAGGCGTCTTCACGCTACAAAAGGAAACTTGCAAATACCATATTTATCTCTGTTCCCTCTCTCTCCCTCTCTCTTCCGCCGCTCTCCTATCCATGTCAGTTATTATATCATTTCAATGAATACTCGCCAGGAAATGGGCTTATCTCAGTGGCAAAATATCTATTTCTTTCAGGCGTTGATTTAGTGTGTTTAAAGCCCGCAGCGAGGACAGACAGACTGTCAACTCAGCGCAGCAGTAAAGCAACGATGGTATCTGTTGGGAGCTGAAATACTGATGAATGGAGAGACGGGAGGGGAGGATGGAGATACAGAGGAGGAGGAGGAGGGAGGCGGCTGAAAAGAGGGGGCAACAGGGGTAAGGGATGGGAGAGGATGAGGGTGGAAAGAAGATACAAAAAGAATGAGAGGAAGGAGAAGAGATGAATAAAAGCATCTTTAACAGAGGAGAGAACGGAGAAAGATGAATGGAATAATGAGGAGGGAGGAGGTGAGATGAAAAGGAGGAACTGAAGGAGCAGCAGTAAGCTAGGAGTAAGGAATTAACTTTTCCTACCTTCTTTCCTTATTGTTTCTGTTCTTTTGGAGACCAGTAATAACGAAAGTTAACAGTGATGGAAGATAATTCTGAGTACTTTGTAATTAGAATTTTCTGAGCAGAAATGGAGCTAAATAACATTATCCTGCTAACCAAACCCAGGTTAGTTATCCCCTGTTTTCTTCAGCTGGTGTTTTCACTGGACTTGGTTGTGGTCCTGAATCCCCCCCGCTCCTCTGGTCCTCCGCTGGCTGCCGTCTGCAGCAGCGGTATTAATTAAGTTAACAGATGATGTGGAAATAATGAAATGTTCCTGGGGATCTGAAATCTGATATATAGAGAAGCTTTATTTTTTTTAAGTAAGGGTCCGAAACAGTTCAAATACTGGACAGAAAAAAATGCAGATATCAAGTTGCAATATGGTAAGTGAAGGATCCAATGTTATTTGATCTTGACCTAAACCAGGGACTAAAAGTCAGGCTCTGCTAAACTGATTCTAAAAAAAAAATTCAAACTGTCTTTCAAAAGCTCCCTGCTTCTGGAAGTGCAATGCTAAATTGCAGGATTAGCCTTTAACATGAGGTTTCTACAGAAATGGAAAAGGGGCAGGTGGACCCACTGGACCCAGGCAGGTAACCAAACCTGAGACAAGTGAGAGGGAGGTGACAGGCCCTCCCTGTCCACACTGGGCTGGTCAGCTCACTCAATTGGGCCATCATTCCATCACAATCCTATGCATTTATTCTTTTATTTATTTTGCATTGAATTGGCCCAAATTGTACAGCACATTGTGCAAAAGATTATTTCTATAGAACATATTTCTGTGTTTGTGTGCGTGCATGTGAAGATGGCAGTTCGTGGCCCACGGAGTACTACTGTCATGTTTTAATGAGGCCCTTTCTAATGGTCAGCCTGGAACCTGCAGGCAGCAAGCAGACAGAAACACATTTGTTCACATACTCGAATGTGATCTCTGTGTGTGTGTGTGTGTAGGTGTGTGTGTGTGTATGTGTGTGTGTGTGTGTGTGTGTGTGTGTGTGTGTGTGTGTGTGTGTGTGTGCAGTGACATCCCTGTCCTGAGGCCCTGAAATCTAACATGGTTTAACAATGTCACTGTGTCAGCCTTGTGCTGCATAGCACATTCAAACGGATGTACACACACACACACACACAGAGACTGTGAGGCCGTTGCTGTTGTGTGTGGTCAGGGTTAAAGAGTTGAGCAACTACTTTTCTTTCATACTGACTGGCCAAGTGGCCCTGAGACACACACTCACACAGACACACAAACACACAAATACACAACACACATGTACACACATGTATGCAGCCATCTCATCTGGGCAGTATAATTCCATTTGTCTGGTCCAGCAAGCAGTTGGCTAACTCCATGAATTATTACAGTCCCGTAAGGTATCTGGGGTGCTGCCGCACTGGGAGGCCTGTCTGTCTCTCTTTCTGTGTGTGTGTGTGTGTGTGTGTGTGTGGTCTCCATCTACCATTTAAGTTACCATGGAAGATGAAATAGTCACACACTCCCAGACTCACTCACACACACACACACACACACTCTTCCTTTCTCCCTTATCAGAGTGTGTGTATCTTCTATCTTCAAATAATGTTTTGTCTCTTTCCTTTGTGCTATCATGCTGCTACAAATGGAAAAACGGCATCTCATTCCTCTCTCTGGGTTTTTTTAGCAGCTCATTTTTTTAGCTGGGGTCATGTGTGTGTGTGGTGGCACAGTAACAGTGGCAGACAGATGGCCATTTCTCTCTCTCTCTGACCATGTTGAACATTGCCTAGAAAGATCATCGGAGCAAAAAATGGATTTCATTTCAGCCTGTATTACAGGATTTAAAGTACAGCAGGCCCTCTGTAATCTGAGAGCCCTTTGTATTATTCTGCACTGATTGAAGTAGAGTTTTTGAAGTGGAGGCAGAGTTTTTTTACTGAAATGAAATGGAGCCAGTGCAGCAATACAGAAGGAGTTTTTCTAAGTGTGAAGCTGCTTCAGTGAAAGAAAGCTTTTCATTGAAGTGAAGTGATTGCAGAGGGTTGTTTGACAGAGTCCAGACCTGGAGAGATATAGTGGTGTCTTCAGTCCATTGGGCCAACATTCACTTACTGTACTGCAGGATTGACTGATCAAATGAAGCATTTACAGTGTGTGTGTGTGTGTGTGGATCTCTGTAGTTTATTTTGTTACTCAAATGCTTGAACTTGATATTTTTAACTTTCCTTTGAAATGTATTAAGTGACCTTGTGATACAAAGACTGCCATTGTGTTATAGTTCAACATGTTTAGAGGCATTTTGAGGTGGTACAAGGTTTTACATTGGATGAAAGTTATGTTAACCCCTAGAGTAAAAGCAGATATAGGAAAACTAGAGATTAATACAACTTGAATCTAATTCTATAGCTTTGGCTACCAGTTCTATCATAACACTTTTCTCACCAAGTTAATTGCTGAGATCTCAGAACGTGGCAGCAAAAATATGTCTATGGTCTGGTTGGAGTGTAGACCATGAATTGCGTCCCGGTTCACATCCAGCAGTTGACCTTTGTCCCATCTCTATTTCCCTTCATTTCCTATAATTTCTCTTTGTTTTCCTTTGCAATTAAGGATAATTAGCAACATTATGGGATCACTCACTTTTGGTTATTAGCTCCAAATAAAGTGCTAGCTAATCTGGCTAAACTGTTAGTTTGTTTAAAACCTGCTTGTGTTTATGTGAATTATATGAATTATAGTCTTACTTTGGTGATTATAATGTTATAACTGATAGAGACAATGGCCAGATCTACAAATGAAACCCATTTGGAATAAACAGATATTGAGTGCACAAGAGTTGATTGGTAGTCAGGACTGGACCCAGGCTTCTGCTGTCATTTATATACATGAATGACTGCAACAAATCACTTTAGCAATTAGTAGAAAATTAAATATTGAGCATCACAATCAAAAAAAAAAAAAAACGTTCTGTAAAAAGTTTAGAAGAGCAATAATTAAGTAGAGAGTAAAGTACTTAAAGTGACCAAAGATCACAGTATTGACATGTAATCATGCTTTTCACTGAAAACAGTTGCAAGCTTGATGAGAGTGCTGGGAGTAAACCACTAAACAGTAAAGACGTGGGCCATCAACCAAAACTATGTGCTAAAACGCTCTGCAGAGTGGTGATAATTCTCTGTGGGTTCATCACTATGAGTGACCTCTTTCACATTACATGTAGTCAGTTGACCTATGGCTAATATAAGAATATTGATTAGTGCAGCTTTAAGAAGAGAAACTGCCTGGTCATCATGCTGGTTTGGCCAATTCTAATCACATTATATGAAAGTTGATTCCTATCAGATAATCATTTTCATTGGCCTTACAAATTCAAATCAGACCACAGTGTATTACAATATTACCCATTTAACATAGACGTATGTCTCAGTATTATTGTACCAATTCATAATGTCATTACTGCAACCAGAGAGGTTCTCCATAGAGACCACCAGTTTTATATTGATCAATACAAGAAATATAAAAATCAATTATAGGAGAATCAGACAATGTATCTTCGACAATAGCCATGGAGGTTGTGACAGGATCCGATACCATTTATATTGAAAAAGAAGGTGTAGCTTTGTGTGTTGGTTTAACTCTTCCTCAAACCTTAAACAGTAAATAGTCTGTGTGTTTGATTTCCTCCAGGTTTATTGTCACTGATCACAGATTGTATAACAGGCATTCTGTGGGTGTTACTGAGGGGAGGGAACGTAGAGGTGGGCCTACAGCAGCTACGGCACACATTCTTCATAGACAGTAATCTCAAATTGGATCTGTTGGCTGGTTTCTTTAATTATGCTGTGATCCATGAGCGAACTGCAAGGAGGTGAGGAGGGCAGGTGGAGAGAGGGAGGAGGAGGGGATATGATGCAGTTTGATTGATTTCATATCTTATAGAATTAATCAATAATAATAATCATTCTATAATAATTCTATAATATCTTATAGCATTAATCAATAATAATAATAATCAATAATACTGGTTTTCTTTTGGTGTCCAATTATGATTTAAATTCAGTTCTTTTATTTCTTTTGTTGCGTGAAAATGAATACATTAATTCAATTCAATTTTATTTATATAGCGCCATATCATAACAAAGTTATCTCAGGGCACTCACATTACAAATTAATGGATCAGTAATACAAACATTTTACGCTTACAGACTCTAAAAAACCTCCAAACTCCTTAAAAAAGAAAAGTTAATTAACGTAGCATTTTCTTCCTACAATCTAACACCATGTTTGAATTAAGCTGCCACCACCAACAATTTTATTAATATGAGCATGATAGTGCATAAAGTGGTGCCTTAGCCAACAGCAAGGACACTGGAGCCAAATAGGATGCTGCTGAAGTCAGTTTCAGAGCCAAGTGGAAGGTTTTGAAGCCGATTAGGAGAGCGTGGCCATGGAAAAAAGGCATGTGTGGCATTCTTGTATGTATTTCAATTGCACCCTCACAGCAGTGGCTACCATGACCTAAAAGATTGTGGCCTGCTATGACCGTTCCTGCCCTCTACTGAGCTCGTAACTGAAAACTAATTGACTCAAATGTGTGGTTATGCAGTCAACATATATTTTTAGGTCTCTGTAACATGGTTTCACTCCTATATTAAGTATAACAGTTAGTAATCTCCCTGTTTTTAGAGCTGTTTTATTGTGTCAGCTAGTCCCCTTAGCCAGGAGTCACCAACATTTAGGTCAAAACTTGCCACAGTTTTCCCAACATATATTTCTTATTATATGACACATTGACGACAATACACCAGAAAGAATGGCGACTAAGTCAGCAAAGATGGTACTATATTTTACTAAGACAAAAATTGTGTGGATAAGGTAACTTATTAGGAGTGTGTGTGTGTGTGTGTGTGTGTGTGTGTGTGTGTGTGTGTGTGTGTGTGTGTGTAGGGAGAGGGGTATTTATGACAAGAGACCTCTGAAAATTTTGA
>JAVQJL010044799.1:0-35149 GCA_036024295.1 Nannoperca obscura | reverse complement strand
TTCCAGGTTTGGGCTTTAATTTGCTGCTGGGAACAGACTATGAAAGGAAGAAGAAAAAACTTCAGCAGGAGCTTCAGCTGGAATACAAACATTATGCTGCAAAGGTCTGATGCTGAATTTGACAATGATCACTAAGACATGTGTCACTAAGTTGCCTCTGTGTTGCATTTTGCTGACTCACCATCCTGTCCTTTGTTATGTGATTTTCTTCTTGCAGAAAAATTATTCCAAAACTAGTGAACCTCATCCACAACCCCAGGGTCTCTCCCTACCTATTGATGAGAAGATATCGGTTCAGGTGTGTTTCTGTGTGCCTGGGTGGGTACTTCAGTGAATGCATTTTTGTGTGTGCATGTGTGTTTGTGCATGTGTGTGTCCCTGAGTGAAACATAACAGGAAGCAGGTAACTCTCCATAGTCATCAAAGTGGCATCCCCCTGGCATCACGTAACAACACTAATGGAGCAGACAAACTGCAGGGCATCAGCTTAAGCTAGTATGAATTGTTTGATTGTGCAGTGCTTTGTGTCTCATAGCAACTGCTTGCGTTTACAAGGGATGGCGGACTTGTCAAAGCTTACTAACGAGGCGTAAGAGGGTGTGAGAAGGTTTGTCAGCGGCCCGGTGGCCTAAAGGATAAGGCATCTGCCTTTGGTGCTGAGGATTTGTGCAAAACTGAAATCTTTGAACAAAAGCATCGTCCAAATTAATGTTAATTAAGTCATAAGAAATCTTGTTGCATTCAAGCAGTTACTTCAAACTGAAACAAGACTGTCATATATGAAAGGTAAATTGTCTTATATTCAAAAGGTGAGCTACTGTATATTGCCAGTTTTGTATATTTTATTTAATAGTTATCTGTGTGTGAGTGTTGTGAGTCAGCATTCAAACACAGCATTGGAAATATGTAGTCAGCGCCTGAATGAGAGGCCTGCTTCAAGGATTTGACTCTAAATTTGTATCTCTGACAGGACAAACTAAGAGAGGAGAGAAATAAAGAATACAACCTCTTCCTACAGGACCAAACTCAAATCAGGAGGTTAAAAAGGCGACCACCTCCTGTTACCCCCAAGGTAATAAGAATAATCAATAAATAAGCAAGCACATTGATAGTTACATTTTTTTAAAATACATAAAGAGCTTCCTGAATTAAAGACGTGGTTGTAGAGGAAGATTTATGTTCCGTGCAGTGAAACTTTTGTAGTACCAAGGTATAAAGGAAATGCTTTTCATATTTTTCTTTCACATTTCCCCTCTCAGCCTGGACAGGTTCAAACTTCAGATGCTGTGTGCATTTCTTCTCCTCTACCCATCGTCAGCACCCATACAAACATACACCCTGCTCCTCCCAGGGAGCGCGCTGCATCCAGGAGAGATGCTGCCACTCTGACTGAGGCAGTGGATGTTGGAAAAAGCACGGGGACTCTGGGGCCAGGCCACCAGGGCCGAAGGCGTTGGCAACTCCACAGACCAAAGGAGCCCTATAGCTCTGAGGAGGAGCAAAACACACATAAAGAGGAGGAGATGGAGCTCAGACACCGAAGGAGGCAGGACAGACACACTCCAGAGCCTGAGTACAAAGAGGAGAGGAAAACCAGAGATCGCAGAGCTATTTATGTCTATTACTGTGCATATATACCATAAACAAAAGGTCAGGTATGATAATATAATTTCTCTACACATGTCTTGTTTGTCTATGGCAGAGCTTCTCAGGACAAAAAGGAGGTGGAGGCCCCTGGTGTCCATGATCAGAAGCGTGAATGGGTTTGGAAGCCGGAGTAAGCAAGATTATTATTATTTCTGTGTACAGTTCTGGTCGACTGCAGCAATGAGATTTGTAATGCTGAAGTAGAATTATCCAAGATAGCAACAGTATTCACATGCAGAACTGGAAAGCCAATAACATCCTCCTGGAAAGTCACGTACATTTTCTCAATCAATAAAGTAATCTGATTGATTGGGCCAAGGCAACTGTAACACAAGGCAGGTATAGATAACTGCTGCCATGCAAAACTTATTGCTCCCCAGCACTTCTCTTACATGCTGTTGCCTGTTCATTGTTTCCGTTCTTGCCATTAAGTTGAGCCACTCTCAGTAAACGGTTAATGTGTGGGGTGGTGATGGAGGGTGAGCCTTGGCCCGGCCCCAAGCAAACAACTACTCAGCCCGGTTCTATCAGAGGAGCTGGATTGATCTGTCTCTGTCACCAGAAAGCTGTGCAGGCAAACTGTGAGCCAGCGTATGATGTGAAATGGTAACTGGGTGTGGCTTAGAGGGGAACTGATTGCTGTGCTGTTACCCTTCTATGCTGTCAGTAATTGGATGACTCTTGTGGAGTGTCTGGATCTGTCTGTGTATCTGTGTTGAATAGCCTGCAAATGCCAGACAGCGTTAAGATGGCTGCAAGATCTAGATCTGCTACCAGCAAGGATAAAGCAGCTTTTGCTACTGGACTAATGATCGGTAAATATCATTCTTATTGCGCGATGTTTCTGGACACATGTTGATTTGTGGGATTATTGACGGAAATTTGTCACTTGAAGTCCTTTTTCAGCACCATAGGACAGGGCTTGTGTGTTTATGGCTCTCTGTTGTCATGCAGGTGGAACAGAAGAGCGGACGGCCTCTCAGCTGAAGAAAGAACAGTATAAGCAAGAGCTGCTGAAACAAATAGCTGAACGGCAGAGAAACAAGATCAGGTGAGTATGTAGTTACTAAATCAACATTTTCATTAGAGTCGTTTCAGCTGGCACGGATGATTTGCAATAGCCTTTGTTTTATTACAGGGAGAAGAAACTTGAGCTGAAGGTTTCTGCCACTGGAGCCACAGACCCTGAGAAAGAGGTAGTGCTCAATGGCTAGAAACACACTGCATGATAGGATTCTCTAAAGATCCCATCTTACTGTAACCCAGTCATCACTCGTCACATGTATCAGCTCTGTGTGTCACAAAATGTCACCAACACTTTCATAGATGATGATTGTGTTATTTTGATTATATCATCGCCTTGAGCAACACCTCATCTTGAGGTTTTCTCAATATTTGTTGCCAAATTTCCATTGATGGATTTCCTTTTTTTCACGATGCATCACCTCTTTCAGCCTGACCGGCTTAAGCAGTTTGGGGCTGCAAACCGCCAACACTACAAGCTCGGAATAGATTTGGAGGCCGTGGGCAAGGACCCAAATCCAAGGCCTAAAGATGACCCCCCAGGAAGGTCCCATGTGGACTACGTTACAGCTCTCAGTCAGCTGACAGGGAAGACACAACGTGTCCCCTCGCTGGACTATTTTAATGAGGACTACCACCGGGACTTCTCAAACACGCTAGGAGAGGTGGCTGTACCAAGGTAGCTTGCTGTTGCTCACTCTCCACTGGGTTGACAGTTAGATCCCCACCTCCTCTTGTCCACATGTCGATGTGTCCTTCTGCAAGATACTGAAGCTATTACAGTTCCATTTTGCTTTGTGGTCCTAGACATGAATTCAATGAACACCTGTGCTGTAAATTCATTTTCATTTCTGTGGTTGTGTTTTTTCAGGGTTGCTGGCGGTCCTCCTCCTGTTCCTCCCATTGTAACTAATAATTACAAGACTCCACATGATGCAGCTTATTACTATTATGGAACCAGGAATCCGTTAGATCCTAGTCTTCCCTATGATCAGAGTACAGTACAACAATCTATATTTAAAATGTTTTTGCCTTTTACTACAAATCATGAATTTCTGTAACACTGCTGACCGTTTTTCATAACGATAATCATTGTGTAGCAAAAAAAGTGCAGATTTGTCTACACAAAACATTAAGCTTTGAAAAATGATCAGCAGTAATGTAAAGTCTGCCTATTTGTAGAAAACACTTGTATGATCCACAGTCATTGCTGTGTCTAGTGTCTTCACAACCATCAAGTGACTCGCAGTATCTGGCAGTTTCACCACAGATGGGAGTAACTCACATTGGCTTAAATAAACGCCCAGACCTCTCTGTAGAGAACTATTACCATTTATTATGGAGCCACTTTATCACCATATCAATGGCCAAGAGGACTTGGCATAGCAGTTGGTTGAATCTCATTTTACAGCAGAACTGATTTTTATTACTAAGGAGATATACAGTTATTGGATATGAGTTCAGCAGATCCAGATGGATCTCACTTCATCCATCTGGTCTGTTTGGTTACATTTATTTTCTTTCCATTTCAATTTGCAGCCAAATCTCCGCTCTGATCTGAGCTCACAGACATTGTCAAGCTGGCAAACAGAGAGATAGCAGATAGCTAATGAAATCAGTTAAATCAGTTTGTGTTTATTATCTTGTATTTTCTGTATTTCTTTATTAGACGGCCTTCCTGCTGGAGTGCACCAGAGCGGGAATTTCCACAGCCCTCCTCAAAGACCACCTGCTCTCAGACCCAGTGGCCGTACTGAGTCAGTGTCCATCCCACCACCTTGATTTTTGCAATAGAAGAGTATTTATCGGGACGATAAATTAAGTGCACACAATCTAAAATAATTTCAAATGTGTGCAACTCCTATGTGATAGTTTCTACATTAGTAGATGGTCATGAGACTGTTTTTCTCTCTTCCAGAAGAGGGCCCTCCCTACCAAATAATTGTATGTCTGGCAGTACCTCCTGAACACATGCCTCTTCATCATTTGTCACTCTGCCTGTCTGCTTCTAGAGCAACTGATCAGCATAGAGCATCTCCCCTGGATGTTGGAGAGCTTCCTGCAGACAAGTCCAAGAGGAGAGAGAGTGCACTGAGCTACCAAGAAGCGCTCAGACAGCAGGTACGACATCAGGTCTACAAAGTGTCACCTGATCAACATGAGCAGACCTTTTAGTTCTATTAGCTACTAGTTGGATGTTTTTAGCAGTTTGGGTAACTCAGTCAGAGGGTTAAGGGAGCAACACACCATCTGCTATGCTAACTATTGCTGTGACAGGCTGCTTCCTCCATAATGATACCAGAGGAAATCCAGAGACAGACCTGTCACACCAGATCATGGTAGAACCAGTATTTCCCCATCTGCAAAGAAATGCATTGTAGTGAGACTAGAGGACAAACATAGGCACACGCTCCTCAGAAAGAGGAGGTCTCAGAAAGAACATCAACCTTTGAAACATCCCACCTTCCTTGTGCTCAGATCAAAGAAAGAGAGGAGCGTAAAAGAAGGGAGAAAGAAGAGAAGGAGCGATACGATGCCAAAATAGAGGCCGAGATGATGGAGTACAACCCCTGGGGGAGAAGTGGGGGAGGTGCTCCAATTAAGGACCCAAAAGGCAACCTTGTTAGTAAGTAGGCTTATATTTTCTGCTTTACTGAGGCTGGATGAATGCTAATACATCATGTTTTAGTTACCTATTAATGTTAACATGCCCTCAGGTGACCTGAATCAAATGCACAGGATCAACGAGGAGGCACATCGAAATCCTTTGTCCAGGAATAGTGAACAGACACAGAGCTTCATGATGAGAAATGGACACACTGCTGGACTTGAAGCCAGGGCTCCCCTTTCCCACCGACTATCAGGTAGTGTTCGGTCAAAGTTGTGGCAAACTGGCTCCTGTCATCCGTTGTATTTCAGTGTGCATTTTATTTGTGTGTGTGTGTGTGCACCCTACACGTTGCTTTTATATTTATATTTTATAGATAAATTACTTTCTGTCTCACTTGTTCTTGCAGGTTTCAATGACCAGCCAACTCCAAAGCAGCTCTACATGCAGGAAAGATACAAAGAAGCCCTGAAACAACAGGTAGGTCCTGAGCCACAGCCTTTAGTCTATGCAGGTAATTGCTTGGATGCAAATAGATGGCTCTCAAAATGCTTTGGCATGAGTCTCTCTTTTTATAAAATCTGAATACATTTTCTCGGTTAATTTCAATTTCAGTATTCCTGAGCACTTTGAAGAAGTTGTCAATGAACTAGAAATGTAAATTAACCTTTTCATTACCAACAGATAGAGGAAAACAAGCGCAAGCAGGAAGAGGAGAGAGAACGAATAAGAACTGAGGAGGAGAAAGAGGAGAAGAGGCTTGAGGACCAGAGGGCTCGCATACAGCGGGAATATGAGAAGGAGCAAATGAAGCAAAAGAAGGCCGAGGTGAGGGCTTCACCTCTTTGATGAAGAGCACGTCATCGCGCCTCCTTCCTTACAGTAAAGGGGGTCTCCTCACATTGGGCTTGCCTTTACTCTCTGCAGCATAGGCATGAAAACCAAAGTCGGGTCCATGAACCTAAATTGCACCACCAGGAGGAGGAAAAGAGGGTGAGGCAGGAGCAAGAGATGGAGAAGGTGCCAGAGAGCACCAGAGACAGAGAAGAGGCACAGTGGAGCTATGAGGTACAGTAAGACTGAGAAGTCACTGGTGCTGTAGCTGGCAGTTTTATTGAACGTCTTTGTCAGGTAACGCGAGTCTGCTTGTAAATTTGCAGAGAGCGCCATCTCCTCCCATCCCAACGCTGCAAATGAAGCAGACAAGTCTCCTGGCATCCAGACCTTCCTCTGCGCTCTCCTCCAGGACTGTAAGTCACGTCAGTGGGTGCAAATATTTTCACTCCATGGCTGTTTTGATTTAAATCTAGAATATAAAAAAATGCCCACAATTTCCACAACAGGAGCACTCTGTGTCAGCGCCGCACTACAGACCAGTCCCTGCAGAAATACCCCAGTTACAAGGTGAGACTGTCTAGAGTTATTTGTACCTCATGCCCCATAAAAAAAAATCAATGGCCTGGCTGTTTGTAAATCATAAATTGCCACATAAACATTTATTGTCCTCATTCCTGTCTCGGTCTCCCTTTGCTTGCTTCAGATGGTCAGCAGAAGGTGATCAGAGAGCTGTCAGCTCTCCGTAGATACCTGAGGAAAGAGCAGAGACAACTGGAGGTCCAGCTGGGCCAGACAGATAGACAGGAGAGTTACTACACCCCCCCCAACAGGTATTACAGTCAGACACCCCTGTACTGAGCAGGCTGGGTAATTTGCGTAGGTATAGCACGTCCAGAATGAATTGGATTTTATCACTTTCTTCCAGGCTAAAAGAATGAGCCATTTAGAGAACCTGTTAGATGTGCTCTACCCCTTCAGGTCCAATTGTACCTAATACACCCTCAAAAACATTAAGGTGAAGACACAAAATGAATGTAGTCTTGTTAAATGGCAATTTTGATTGGCTATTCGTATTTAATGAGGCTTTCTTGTACTCCGAGCTAATGGAAGTGACCCAAGTCAAATTGGCTATCTTCTAATCTCCATTCAGATTCGTTTCAGGGACTCATTACCGCAGTAATGTAACGGTGTTATCCCCAAAGGGACATTTTATTTTCATCTGTCTTCACCTTGCGAGATCAGCAGGGTCGGCTGTAGTGCAGGATCCAACAGAGATTCCAAAACGCTGCTGATTAATGGCAGGACATGTGGCGGCTTATGACCTGCTTTAACAATCCTGAAAAACACATGTGACATCGCGTGTGAGTAAAGTTTCCCCCAAACAGGAATGTTCTACAAGCTACTTGTAAAGTCTCTGCTTATATTCAAATAAGTTTCCTGTAAATCATCAGATGAAATGTCTTTGAACCAAACTTCTTTTCTTTGGTTCCAATATAAGCTGCTTACACAGCCCCGTGCTCCAGACCTTACAGGTCCTTGGAAGTGCTTACCACACACAAACCAGGCGTCATGTCCTCACTGTTTTAAAACAATACTCACTTAATTCCTCACGGGGAATTAAAGGTAAACTTAAAAGTAAGTTATTTTCACAAAGGCATCTGTGTGTTATTTGAGATAGTCGCCCTGTTTAAAGTGGGGTTTTTCCTCAGGCACAGAGGACGACCCAGAGGGGAGGCCCCTGAACCGGCACACATGCGAGCTGTCCAGCCACCAACCAGGAGTCCCTCTGGTGGTGCACGTGTAAATATGCAACATATCAGGGAGTTCAACCAGCTTAAACACAGAGGTAATGACAGAGGTAATTGGACGCTGGTTCCATTTTATGAAGCAACATAAAACACAGACACACACACACACACACACACTGTAAGTCAGTTTCCTGTATGCCTCAAATCTGCCCTGGACAGCAGTGTCATGAGCAGTTACTCTCTGCCTGCCGGTGCCTTCTATATGCTGCAGAGGTAACAAGTAACCCTGACTGCAAGAAGAGGCCATAGAATGCACTTACAAACTACAGTAAGACTTTTTATAGTGGGTACTTTTTTGTGTCAAAGTGAAATACTGCTTCATCTTAGTTCTATCATTCAACATTGTCCTAATCAGTTTATCCCATTGCACTGAAACCACTCGGACACTGCTTATGTTCCTTTTTCCTGTACTCTGAAACAACCCATTTCCCCAACTTTGAGATAGCGATTGAAAAGCCCTCCTGTAATTGCCTGGGTCATGGTGTTGATGTAAGGAAAAGGAACAAGGATCACTGCGGGTCTATACCAGCTGGGCATTGCTTGGCCAGATGGCTTAGACTTTCCAGAGCCTCATCATTCCTCGGCCTCCCTATAGCCACACTGAAACTTTAATCTCATGAGGTCATGGGAGGCGTCCATCAGTGACAGGCAGTTTGGCAGCGTAACCAGAGAAATGTAATGCAAGCGACCAAGGAAATGGCTTTGGATGGGTTCCCAGACCAAGTTAATGTAGGGCTCCAGAGCTCCAGCTTGTAAGACCAAAAAAAAAAAGAAAAAGAAAGAAATGCTAGTATGTGACAAATTGACCAAATCACATATCAAACGTCCACATTTAAATTCTAGATTTATGCCAACTTTACATCTTAAAGCTGCATCAGATGCATTCTGTACAGTCGAACCTTGACAGGATGTAGTGGGAAGCATGTAGCCAGGCTGTGGAGCTGCTGAGTCACAGCCAGTCTCCATTGTTGGTTTCTCTTATGTCTGCCTTTGGTCTTTCCCTCCTGACCTGACCTTTCTCACTCTTTATCACCGTGCTAATGCAACTGTTAATGCTGCATCAGCTGAAGGAAGCCAGTTGATTGCGACCGCATGCCTTTCCTTTATTTGGCAGACACGGCGTCTCGTGAGGAGGTCCGTCACATGTACCCTGACCCCCCCACTGATGCACAAAGTCTGGACATCCAACAGCAGGCACTTCTTCGTCAACAGCAACGCAAAATCAGGCTTATGAACAGAAAGGAAGAGCATGGTCAGTGAGCAGACACGCGCACACACACACACACACACACACACACACACACACACACACATTTTCCCTCAAACTGCTGTGCTCTTTAACTCGTTGTTCTGTGTTTTGCTACAGACTTTTTGGACCAGCACCTGAGCCATTATCGTTCTGTGAGTGTTCATCGTACAGTATTCTAAATATGCATTAATATTGTGGCTAATCAGGCTGGACAAGTACATCTTGCATCGTTTGCTCATCGTAAGGGCGAGTGTTTAATTGGTTCCTGCCTGTTTATATCTTCTCCCAGAGGAGCAAACCTGGGCCCTACATCCACAGAGACTCCACATTGCCATCTGAGACTGCTTTTATTGGTAAGCCTGGCTAAACATAGCCTGTTTGTAAAGACCCTGTTCCTCTGTTTTGTTTCTCTTTCAAGTATGAAGAAAGTGTTTACGTCGGTGTAGACACAATATGCTTTGGGACATGTCTTTTTGTACGGCTCCAGACACTTTCTATAGAGGTGACGTGGCTTGTGCTTAATACACCGTCACAATACCTCGCTACAAAAGCCTCTGCGCTGGACTAATTTCACTCTTTGTCTCTGCGCCAGGCCAGTTGTGGCACATGCCAGCTCCTGTTTCTGTGTTGGTGCTGGGTGCAAGGCTCATATGCCAGCTGCAGGGTGGCGATAGCGCAGTGCCAGCCATTGGGAATGGGGCAGTAGAGAAAAATAAATAAATAAATAAATAAATAAATATATATATAAAGGCTGGTGCAGGAAGGGATGCTTTTGAATACTTTCCACTGTACCTTTTTCCAAGAATGGACTGATTTTCATCATTTTTACATTTACACATATCTAATCACACTAATATTCATACACTAATCTCTGTCCAGCTGTAGTGATGAATGGCTTTTGGGCTTTGTCAGATGTTTACAGTGGGGACGCGTGTGAGGAGCAGGAACAGACACCCCGTCAGTCCTCAGCAGGGTACCATGAGAAGACAGCCCCCCAGAGGAGACATGACAATGATGTATGGTGCTGATTGAGTTAAAACTGAGTCACCACAGTACCAGAGTGATATCCCTTTCTGATGTTTTCTGTACTGTAGTGTTTGATTTTACAACATTAAACACACGAGACGTCAGTCTCTTCCGTCTGATCTCTTTTTACTTTGTACAGGACGTGGCTGCGTCAGGGCATCAGAGGGGCCGTGACATCCAGCCTGATGCTCAGTCTTTGCAGTCGGTGACTTGTTTGAACCTCGAATCTAAAGTCAGGGCCCAGAACCAGCACCGCATCGCAGGACAAGACACAGGCACTGGTGATCACAACATGACATCAGGTGAGTGGAGACAACTGACTTTAGAAGAACATCTCTCCGTCTCCTTATTTATCTTACACTAGTAAATAAATATTTTTATATTTAAGCTGGCTTTTTAACAAACTCCTAACTCAGGTTAGGACTAAAGATTTGCTAAATGTTCAACAACAACGAGACAGATCTTAACTGTTTAAATATTAAAAGATAAATATAAAAAACTATTTTGACTTGTAAATTGATCAAATGATGCCTAAAAAAAAAAAAAAAATATTTCAAGCTTCCTTTCATTTTTAATTGCCTAAAGACGTGTCTGTCCTCTCCAGAGGGGCGGCCTGGTGAGGACGTGGATGTCTCGTCTCTGCGTTCTGCCCTGGAGAGGCATGTCTCCGTGGAGACTATTGCCACTGAGCCCTGGCTGCGGCCTGGCACCTCAGATGCTGTGAAGCACTCAGGCTGTAGGGGGAGGCCAAACAGTGGGATGGATGCTCCACCCTGGCTGACACACCGCGTCACATAGCCTCCGTTACCTGGTGTTTGGCGATGGGAAACTGCATGGAGTGAGGCCATTTTCTCCTGAGAACAAACAATGTTGCTGTGCGATTACTGTCAAAAGCTTGTTAGAGACCAGAGTCTGTCTGTAAAAATATTAATATCTGTTAGTTTGGACAATAACCATCTTTCAAGACAATTTCAGTCATCATGAAAAGTGCACTTTTTACCATTGCTGTACAGAATTCATGGCTTAGATTTAGCCCATGAAAGGAGCATATCTGTAAATGTACCATAAACATATGTACATGTCAAATATACGTCGGAGAGTTTATTTTATAATAAAAATGTTATTCATTAAAAGTTGTCCTGGCTCATCAATAACAGAGAAAAATAAACAGCCAGCAGTTCTATCACTTAGAAGTCAGTGATTCAGCATTTCAAATCAACCAAGTTCAAAAACTTTATTGACCTAGAACCTGATTAGAATGCCAGATGATGTCTTGTACAGAAAGTTGTACATAATCTTTTTTGCAACATAGAAAACTTTACATTGCCGTTTCATATACATTTTGTTTTCTACATCCATGAGCAGGAATGCATCCCATTCATACTTAAGCACAGCTAACATCTGTCATTTTCTCTATACATATAACTTTCCCCCAAACCAAAGAAAATAAACAAAACATTAAATATATTATTAACTTTTGATTTTGTACACAAAAGTGAAAACTAAAGTCAAACATAAAAACAGACTAGTGACTCAAAAGCAGCTAGCATCAGGTTGCCGTCTTATCTTCCAGTTTCAGAAGCCCAGTTATCATCAATCCCCAATAAAAACCAAGAACATATAAAACTGAATAATTTAACCCTTCATGTTCCACGGTTCCACGGTCTTGTTCAATTACAAATCACACTGTATGGGACAATCTGCAGGAGATGGTACAGTCAAATAAATTATCACAAAAGTAAAATCTCCAGTGCATTCAAAAAAGAGATCAAGTGCAGCAAAATCCAGAGAAAAGAAATAAAGAAAAATAAATGAAATCTAGTGTTATAAGATTATATTACACAGCGGCAGCTCTGTACAACTAGTTTCATCCAAGAGGCTATCAATACTAATGTTAGCCATCTGCGGTGCAGACAGAAAGATCATTACTATCAATGTGCGACAAATGTCACATTTCATAGTTACTAAATATGTCTTTTTGCATGTTGTTGGAACCATTCACTCTTTACTTTTTAAATATACAGTAAGAAGCACACATTTTTTGAAATATGTTCCTTCTGAGCAAATCAGAGATATGGATAACTGTCAGTTGTTTATCAGTAGTTTTATCCAGTGGGGATATCGCTACACCTTGTATAAGACATTACTGTTTTCATCGTGATAAAAGTACTCCGTCTGGGCTGTGTGTGTGTGTGTGTGTGTGTGTGTGTGTGTGGTGACGGGGTTAAGGGTGCGGGTGGGTGGTAGCAGACAGCCGATTGAGAATCAGCTATTTAAGTCAAGTGTCCGGCATGAACCACGTGCACAGGTCCGAGGTGGGAGACCTCAGCAGAGCGGTGTGTTCCAGGCTGTTTGAGGTGCAGCATCACTGGGCCTCCTCCCCCACCTCCGTGTCCGCCTCCTGCTCAGCGTGTGCCGGCTGAGGGTCGGGCTCGGGCTCAGGCAGCTGTGAAATGTGAAACACGAGGCCGATGCGCAGGTAAAACTTTCGTAGAACAGCCCGGAGCTCGGGGATCAGGTCGAACTGCATGATCTCACACAGCAGGGGGTAGTATCTGGACGCGTGAGCCTTAAACTGAGGGTGAGAAATACAATCAGTTTTGTTCTTCTACGCTGCATTCTGCATCATCTGCACCTTTAATGTGACTTGTTTACAGATTTATGTAAAGTTCTTATTTGGAAGTCGCTTTGGATAAAAGCGTCTGCTAAATGCATAAATGTAATGTAATTCCCCCCATCGTTGATAAAGTGGATTTATCCCTTGGCTTACCCTTTCATCACTGATCTTTAGCACCTTGGTGAGGAACAGCAGCAGCAGGTTGGTCCAAGCCTCTCTGTGGCTTTCTGAGGTCAGAGCCAAGAAGTACGCTACGGCCTCGCTGCACACACTACGGCACAAAGACACAGAGATAATGATTTCAGAAATATATATTAACACAGATTCTGGATATTATGAAAGAACGAAGAAATAAAATGGCCTCCTTGAGCCGTTTTGTTTTGTAATGTATTGCAGCAAGAAAGCCTCTCCTCCTCTGCCTCGATTACTGCGTGAGAATTCGGCGGGATGGGAATGATGAAGATTGTCTTCACTCTGTAACTGCTAATTAAAGTCACTGACTGAGGCTATTATGAAAACAATTAAGACATTTTCCCTCACAGTTTAAGCCTGAGGAAAACTGACGCAACCTCTGACCTTTCTCCCCCCCGACCCTGCGGCCCTCTTCTGACATGAGCGCCATCTGTGAGCCCTTCATCCCCCCCCCTCGTCCTCCTCCCCTCTCTTGACTTTCACAGCTCCCTTGCGCTCCAATCTCTGCCACCTAACTGCCTCCCAAATCTGCGTTGCACCCCGCACTAATCAAACTTTGCGTGTGTGCTGTACGTGGCCTCTGGGAAACAAGTTTAGGTGTGTAATTTAAAAATAAATGTGTGCCTGTGTTCCTTCTGGGTGACAGGATGACGGATGTTAGAGAAGGGGGGATGGGTTCACAAAAAAAAAAGGCATGATGACACAGAACAGCGTCTCCATGAATTAGGATCGCAGAGCCACTCGCATAATGCAGGCACAATCCTTCATCCTCTTCCTCATCTTGTCACTAATAAAGAATGCAAGGAGGAGAGACAGGCAGTGATTCTGCCTTACCTTGATATCACCATCAATTCGAGTGCGAGGCTGGGAGAGAAAGAGTGCGATGACTGTTTGTGAGGCGCCGAATAAAGACGCAGCGACGACAGCAGTGCCGACTGAACGAGGAGACGTCAGTGTGCCGGTTTCCTTTGGATCTATACGGCACGTGGCATCGGTTCCAGAGAGCCGCAGCGATGTGCAGAGTGACTGAGTGTAGACAGTGATCAAAAGCGGCCTCCCTTCCTCTGAGATGGCTATCGACCCGGAGAAGTGGGATTTCTTTATTCCCACAGTGGAGCCACTGATGGTAAATGTTTGAGCGAGGTCTTAACACAAGTGTGATCGATGAAACGGTACTCAGCTCAGAGAACACATGAGCGCACTCGCACGCGCACCCGGACCAGGGGTGATGACTATCGGTCGATAATATTTCACAGATGTATTGGCAGGAACATCCCTGATATGGTGCCGATTGATTCTGCAGGAACTATGGTAACGGGAGCCTTAAAGATCTGGAGCATGTTCAATAACTACAAACTGCCCTCAAGACTTTGACAGTTATTAAAATCAGGAATTTATTCTCATTTTCTTCAGGATGTGGAGTAAAAATAAAGAACAAAAAAAAGGGGAAAACTTGCAGAAAGATGTTCTGTTCTGAATGCCAACAACAAATCCTCCAATTAGTTTCCACACACAGTCTCTATATTGCTCAACTGTCTCTTAACAAATCTTTAACAAGACTAGTGTGCTTCGTAAAAATGATGAAGGATTGTGAAGAAATGCAGACGGCATCATTAGTGGGACGAAAACACAATCAGTAGTTTTCTGTCATGGGGAGACTGTGGTCCAGTCAAACGGGGACTGAAGGTTAGCTGCAATGTTGAGCTACTTAGAAATCCTATTAAATATCAAGCACATTGTTGAGTGGTGAGTAGGTGTGTTTCTCGGACTACCGTCCACTACCACTGGAGGATCAGCCTGTCGCAGTGAAGACACAGCGGGATGTGAATGCGATTGCGTGTGGTTTCCTTACTCGAGCAGTCGTCTCTGGACCTCCGCCCAGGCGTCCTGGCGGCTCTCATCGGTGTACATGCGGAACAGGATGCGCAGGCCGCACGCCAGGCTGCTGGTCTCCTGCTTCAACAGGTTGGGCTTCGACTTCCCTTTGAAACCTTGAAAAAACACACACACACACACACACACACACACACACACACACACACACACACACACACACACACACACCACGCCCCAAAAAGCAACACACCCTGAGGTAAAGCGCTAATCACAGTCTATCTTAGTGTCCACTTCCTTTAACCTGGCAACCGAACAAAAGCGTTTGGATATATTTTTTCTTTGCCCTACCTGCTTTCCACAGTAAGGTCCTCTGCTCGTTGTTGGAGTTGAAAGCCTTGGCGAAGCAGTGCGACTCCAGCAGGCAGTCCAGCAGCTTGAAGAGCTGTTCTGAGGTCAGGTAGCGATACATACCCTGGTCCTGGGTCTCCACTGGGACGTCCGCTGCATACACAGCATCCCGCTTCAAAAAGACAAACGCGTGGCAGATTATTAATATTACCGGCTTTAATCACAAACACACAGAAATGTACAAAAAGACTTCAAGGAGAGACTGTAGCGTCCAAAACATCTGTTTGTACCTGAGCAGCAGCAAAGTTCTCAGCATCTTCCTTTCTACTGGTGGCGGGAAAAAACACGATGTTGTCAATAGTCTGGATCAGCTCCAGCTGCACGACGCACTTTATCAGCAAAGCTGAAAATAAGCGCTGCTCCTGGACCTCTGTGGAACACACAGGTAAACCTCCATCAGGACACACCGACACGCACAACACCACCAGCAGTCAGTGTGAGTGAAGCGGCGGGCTCACTTGTTGGGGTCCTGCTCCTGGAGCCGTCCTCATACATGCCCGAGGCTGAGCTGTACTGACTCTGTCGACGGTTCTCCATGGAAACCCTGTCGGCGCTGCTGAAGGAATGCTGGTCTTCAGAGCGGGACTGAATATCCACGGACTTCTGGGAAATGGAGTCCTGAGAGCAAAGTGGGCAGACTTACTACACAACACTGTACTTAATACATACACACAAGACAATACATACTGTATAGACCTCTGCTGTGTTTGTAGAGTGTTATGTAAAATTTTGAAAATTGTGTGAAAGAAGCAAAACAAATATTTTATTTCCAGCTAGATATGCAAAATACATCTAAATGGCATTTGACAAATATGGTGAAGAAAAATGTTACCTGCACACATGCAAACAACTAAAACAAACAGTGATTCATTCACACGCTCACCAGCTGTTTGTCTGACAGGCTCTGTGTTGTCAAGTGTTCTCCCTCTGCTCCTGCTGGTCTCCATGTTAACAGCCTGAAAAAAAAACAACTGTTTACTCACTAAATCTCATTTCACTCTTAATGACATAATAACAACAACTAACAAATTCCAGGCAATAAAAAGGACCTGATCTGGAAAATCCATCAAGCTAAACAACGTCTTAATTTGGTTAACGTCTATGTTGATTGATCTTTTCCAAAGAAAATCCAACTTCAGAAGAAATATAGTGCAAAATGGGTACGATTGTAAATTGTATTTATCTGTAATTCTATTTAATTGAGCAACTAACTGACTGCATGTTCATTTACACCTAACTTTAAAAGCCCCGCTTGTTTTCGAACTTTAAAGAGCGGCTTGGTTTCAGATTCAGTGCAGCAGCTTACGCGTGTGGGATGGTGGTCTTGAAGATGTCAAGCATGCAGTTACATGTCTTGTCCCAGGTCTCCAGGGAGAATTTCTCTCCATTCAGGATGACAACATTCTCCAGACAGTTGGTGCCTGAACGGGCAAGCTGCTCGTTATCTACAGATGCACAGATGAAGAGGAGGAGGAAGAGGATGGAGGATCGGGCCAAGAGGAGGGAGAGAGAGAGAGAGAAAAGAGAAAATTCAAAAAAGCTAAGATGTATCAATGTATCAAGTCTGCTGAGATTTCTGCCCTTTTATTTATTTTCCAATAAACAACCCCAAAAATGCCAGAAACGTTTATTGATTATTTGCTTAACCTTCGTCTTTTTATAAAATGATGGGCCGGTATTGATGCAGCACATAAAAGCTCAGAGGCGATCTTTAAGTTCTGTCACTTCAAGCAAGCCCAGGTCACGGCTAACGCCAGTAGCCGGCTATTATTGCCATTTACCTCCCTAAATGGCATCAAAAGCAACATTAAACTACCCTTTTCTGTGTCACTGTTCAAAGACAACAGGACAATCCAGACTAAACACTGCACACCCATTCCACTCCAAAATCCCTGGAATCTACTCTTCAAAGATGCTCGTGTACAGGTAAATACGACAGGAGAGAGACAGGGTCGCTGGATGATTACCTTGCTGCACACACCAGTAGAGCTGAGCCAGAATGTCGTCCAGCAGGACGTCACTGAGGGACTCAAAGTATTGGGTGAAGACATCACAGATGGCATAAAGTGCGTGGTTGCAGGTGGTGGTCATCCACTCTGCTTTCTGAGGGTGGAACACAACCAATTTTGTCTGTCAACAAAAGCTACAGCGCAAAACCGCAGCAGAGGCATTAGAGCTTGTATTTTGATATTTGAGACGTTCATTTACGACAAGTGGTCGTGTCCAAACATCAGCAGCGTTTGCACAGAGGACGGTCAAAACTGCTGTAACACACTGCCTTTGAAACAGCCGTTACCTCAGTCTGCTGCTCGGGCAGCTTCATGTTGTCAAAGATCCTGAAGACAATTCGGAACAGGTCTTGCCACCAGTGTTTCTCAAAGGTGTGCCCGTAGGTCTTCATCACTTCAAACATCACCGTCAGCCCCCTGGGAAATGCACACGCACACACATTTGTCCTCTCCTCGGTGCTATAGCTGACATTTGCCTTTTAAAAACAACCATTGCATAACGACTGCACAGAAACTTTACTTGCATTTATTGTTGTCTTTACACTCTGGTTCAGATTAATGCCTTTAGTGATGCCCGCCATCTAACCCCCCCACCCCCCCCACCGAAATAGCAGGCTAAAGGTGAACTAGCCGCCTACCTGGTCCTGACATCCAGTTTACACCTGTTGATGATGCAGGAGAGCTCGAAGAGAATGGGGAACCACCCCCGCACCCACACGCGGTCCTCAGGCGCTACATTCATGTCGTCACTGGTGTAGTCTTTGAAGGCCTGCCAGAGAAATAAAAAGCCACTGTAGCGTTTCCTGCCATGCGTGCTGTACGCGCCCCTTATATGCACTCACGCTCTTTCATGTGTTCCTGATGCACGCGTTCTCCCTCTTTATGATGTCAAGGGTGAGAAAATAATTGTAGTGGTATGCCAAAGCTGTAGGAGCAAACCTTTGCACAAGGCACCTTTGGGTATACGCTGGATGATGTCAACAGGTGTGGGGGAGATGTACTACTGCGCGCTGGCGCATGAATTCATCCTGTACAGCTTAATATCCAAGACCAACACGCATACATTCTGTCAATCCTTACACATCATTTATATTCATGTCTTTTTACTGTAATGCATAGTTATGGCAGCTTCACAGTAAGAAATGAAATGTTTGGTATAAAGACACTGACCTGTGGCCTCTCCGAGACGTATTTGGCGCAGTGTCGGATGAGGCGGATGGCTTCCATGCTGGTGTCTGGGAAGGAGGCATTACAGGCAAACTCTGACAGACACTTAACTGCATCCTGGAAGGAGTCGATGGTGGCCGCAAAGTGCTTTTCAAATACATTCGCTGGGGGGCGGATAGAGGGGGGTTAGGCAGAATGATAGAGGGGTGGGTGGAGGGAGAGGAAGATAGGTGAAGGGAAATGAGAACGAGCAAGATCAGAATGCGATGACCACAAGATGAATCCGACCGGTTAACAATATAAATTAGGAAGGTTGTCATTTAAGTCACATTTACATCTTTCTTAGGCATCTGTGTGTGTGTGTGTGTGTGTGTGTGTGTGCTGGACTTACTGACGATGTGGCCTGTGGTCTGGAAGGCCAGCTCTACAATGCTCTCGTCCTGGTCAGAAGCAGCCAGGTGGAAGACAGAGAAGATGTTCTTCCAGCCTGAGCGGATGTTCGCCGCCTGGGAGTTGACCATCTGGGCTATACAGCGCACTACCATGTCTCTGATGGTGGGAGACCTGGACGGGAAACATGGGGTAAGAAGAGGAGGGGGAGAGTAATTTGGAAGAGGAAAAGTGTTGAGGAAGAGGATTAGATAGAAGGAGTCAAAGGCAGAGCAGCAGATGGAGAAGAAGAAGAAAAAGCCAAAGAAAGGGGTGGGGTGGGGTAGGAGGCATAAGAGTTAATCAATAATTAATTAAAAAGAAGAAAATTCATCTCTTCATTGATGTCAATTATCTTTAAAAGCTCTTCATGACATCCTCAATCCCATTTTCAGACAGCACGACATGTTTTTACAGCAACTGTTGCCATAGTGAAGAGCATTCCTAATTGCTCCCTAGTTATGAATGAGAGAAAAACTCTCCCACTTACCATGGAGCGCACATACACGCGCGCACGCACGCACGCACGCACGCACGCACGCACGCACGCACGCAGGGTGGCAGCATGAGAGAGCCTACTGGACACACAGAGTTTACGTGGCTGCCTGCCATCTCCTCTCTGTTGAGGCTCTCAGCCTGTTCACTCTGTGGGTGGATTTATTCTTACACTGCTACTCCTCTTTCACATGAATGAAAAGGGTGCTGCAGTAAAACAGCTTGGCTTTCTGACGCGCGGCGCGCAGACAATTATTACAGCAAAATCATTTATGAATGATGGCCGTTGAAAACCGAGCAAAGACCGATCCAGACCGAGCATGGAGTAAAAAGGCTCCAACATGGATTCACTGAAAGGGTAATGCAAACAGACTGAAATGGGTCAGTCGAAATGTTGGCTTGCTGCTTTTCTCTAACAATGTGCTTACTCACTGAGAAAGACAGAGAGGGGAGAGGCCGAGAAAGGGAAAGACAGAAAGAAAGAGAAGGAGTAACAGACGAGCTGCTACAGAGGTTGAGGGGAGGAGGGGATTGTGAGTCTTTAGCCACGTGAGAAACAGCACAGAAATAGTAACTGCTCAAAGCCACCGCACAGGCCCTTGTGTTTGCACCACACGGCAAGACAGATTTACGTGGGAGCAGTAACATAAGCACTCACTCCCAGAGACATGTACCACTTGTCTCCGTACCTGTTCTTCTTCATAATGTGCTCAAAAGGCCTCAGAAAGTCTTTCTGGAATCTGAAGTTGGCCAGCTCCCCCTTCTCCAAAAACTTCATGGACAGCTGCCTGAGAGAGTCCACTGCGAAAATGGCCACATCTTCATTGGAATTACAGCCGACCTGCATGGAGATTTAAAAAAAAGCACATTACATTAGAGAATATATTCAGTAGCGTTGCGCTGTTGTGTGTGTGGACATTTCGTATTTCTAACCAACCAACGAGCAGAGCGCGTCATTCCATTAACAAACTGTTCCTTCAGTAAGACTTGCAACTGAAAAACAAGCATCTAGGTGCACTTCTTAAAATCCACTTTCCAACATGATACATGACTATTTTGAGGATTTGATTTTACACCTGCCAAATCCAGTTTTCAGCTCCTCAGTGAGAAGCAGAGCCTCAGTGAGAGCTGTGTCCTTGAATACCAAACTACCAGAAAGCTTTTTGGCAAAAAAAAGAAGAAGTGTTTATCACTGACTGAAATCAGCCTTCTATAAAACACAAGGTGGGAGAGAAGTAAACAGTGCTTTACAGCTCCCTCACCCCCTTCCCAACAGAAAATATATCAAACACTGTTGTTTCTTTCTATACGACAGAAGAACTGTACTGTATCTATGTCTTAACATGCTTCTGTTTCACGACTTCCATCCCTGGAGTAACCAAATCCTCGCCCACCTTGTTGAAGTGGTCTCCGATAACCTCCCAGATCCTGGACCACTGCAGCCTGATGCGGCCCATGTTGTAGTAGGAGATCTCTACTATTTTTTGCAGGCTGAACATACGTGGGTGTGTGGGCGAGGCCAGCTCATCCATGGACACAGCACACAGCCAGCGCACAAAATCAACTGGGAAACAGATTAAGATAAGATGTTGGCAATGAGCAAAGAGACTCGTGACAATCCAAAATAGCTACAACGCACAGGACCTTGGGGAAACAAAGCAGCATGTAGCTAGATCAGCTAGACTCACCTATTGCGTTACCATCCAATCTGGTGGAACCAGTGAATATCCTAAAGCAGAAACATACGTGACAATTATTATTTAAAAGCCACATTTGCGTGGTGAGACTTTACACAACATAGATTTGAATTTCTGACTGATACATAAGAGAACAATAAGGGGATGTGAACTATGTCTGCCGCGCAAAACTTGCTTACACTAAACTGCAGCGTGTTTAACTGCCTCCAGTTGTGTTTTTAAAATCGGTGTAACTTTGAATCTAATGTTTTCCTCTGATAAGAAGTGGTCCCCACCCTAATGCTTTGAAAAGAAAGAAACTGTGTTGACATGATAATGTGTTTAACATGATACATTGTGGTGCAGTGCGATGGAATTATATGTAATATAAACAGTACGTATGTTATATGTTTCAGTGCAGGGTGACTACCTGTCCACAGCCACCACCACACTCTGAGAGCTGGTCTCTCCGATGGACTCCTGAATGCTGGCGATCTGCTTCCGGTCCACTGTCCCTCCGACTGCAGAGCAAAGCAGAGATGATTACGAAAATCTAAAAACAAATATTATTCAAGAGCATGTTTTCCAGTCTAGAATTGAGACCGCTTTACTAAAAAGCACAGCTCCACTGAAATGTGTTCATCAGTTGGTGCTTACCTAGACCCAGGTACTCGTCGCTGCTCTGCTCCTTCGTACTGGCAAGGAAGCCCTCTTTGCCCCGCACCGTCCCGGAGATGTAGCGTGCCTTCACCCCTGTGCCGATCAGCTGAGCCAGCTCCAGCTGACTGATGCACTTCATGATCTGAGGAGAGAAACGTGTATGAGGGAAAAAGATCAAATAACAAAACAGACCCTCATTTATCAATACATTATTTATATATATATATATATATATATATATATATAGAGAGAGATAGAGAGATAGAGAGAGAGAGAGAGAGAGAGAGCGCTTTTCATGGTACTTAAAGACACTTTACATAAGTTAAAATAATCATAGATAAAATAAACATAAAATAACACACTAAATACATCCAACATTTAAAGGAAGTCCAACTGGTTGTTGTAAAAAACCCAACAAACACCAATGACTGCATACATTTTAACTGAAATATCAATGCTTGTTTGGACAGCAACTAATGTTAAATATAGAAAAACATATTTACTAAAACTTTACTTTATTATGTTTTTTAATACAATGTAATATATATAAGTATATATCTCATTGGAAATTGGGGCCTGTTGTGGCTCATTTGAATCAGGAAAGGGAGTTGGGAGGTGAGAGAAACGAGTGAAAGGCAGTTTCGAGTGAGATGAGAACAGCAGACCTCGTGCCAGGAGTTGCCCAGGTAGTTGCCATCAGTGTGGGCCACGGTGATGAGGGTCTTGATGGTGTCGATGTTCTTCTGCTTCATTTCAGAGATGCCAGAGCTGGCAGTCAGCAGGGTGAACCTCGCCAGGGCCTGCACATACGCATCCCTCTCCAGCTGTCGCAGAGACAAAAAGAGACACGGCAGCGTGTCAAAACACTGCGAGGTAAGAGGAGCAGTAAGACACCGATCCCCCGGTTCAGACTGCAGTACCTGGATTGAGAAGATGCACGCTATCCTGATGGCACAACGGATCCCCTCCAGACACAGCGAGGCCACCTCGGTGTCGTCACAGTCCTGAAGACCCACGCTGAAAGCAGCCAGGAAGGGTGTCCACGCCAGCTGAGGAGCAACAGAGGGGCGATTTGTGTGGGAAACTGTGTATGTGCCACATAGAGAGTGTGTGTGTGTGTGTCCATATCTGCTTGTGTTACCTTGAACATGGGCCTGACGTGCTCCAGGTGTGTGGCACTGGTGAAGGGAGCCTGGACGTGGCTGACGGCCTCCATCAGAGCTTTGGCCGTCTTGGCCATCTGCTCCATCTCCACGTTGTACAGCAGACGCCGCTGCTTCTCACTGGCCACGCCTGAGCGAGAATCAACACCAGCCGTGAACACGTGGTAAATACACGCAGAACAACCAAACACACTCAGCCAGGAAACAGTGCAAGCTTGGCAGGGTGTCAAAAGGAAGTTGAAAAAAAGCAGCTCATCACGTCTTTTTCACAAAACAATTGATGGCAAATGTGAAAAAGCTGGTGCACTGTCTGCATCGAAAAGAGTTCCAGCAGTGCATCCAACTCTCTCATCAAATGTGTTATTATAATTTCTTTGCTCCTTTTAATCGCTGCGCTCTCAGTAGTAGTTCCTGTATGCCCTTAACTGAAGATGACTCAAAAGCACCGGCTTTTATTGACCAACCAGCTGGGAAATCTATTCAGTTTACATCTGACACGTCTGCGATGGCTGCAAGTCTCATTCAAAATCATTACAGCAACAGAGATATCAGGCGAACAGCTCTGGATAACAACTGGAATCTTTAGCCTTTATTTCGTCTTTGACAAATCCCACCGCGGCGAGACTCACTGTGCTTGTTGGATTTCATGGTGAGCTCTTTCGTCTCCTTCATGGCAATCTTTTTCCCCGCAATCTCGTCGTAGATGGCCGAGAGATATTCCTCCGGCAGGTCTTTGCTGTCGTTGATGCCGCGGTTCATCTTGATATACTGCTCTTTTGTCATTTTGTTTTTCACCTTTGCAGACGACAACAACAACAACAACAAGGATGCGGGTCAAAAGCTGCTCACGCAATCCCTGTGACTGATATCGGAGGAAATGACTGCTGTCAAAACGCATTCCCAAAGGCTGGCGCCTAGCTGAGGTGGGAGTGCTTACCTGTGGACTATGAAGGTCTGTTGTCAACATAATGATCGAGTAGGCAAGGACGTACGCGGTGTCAGCACTGGCGAACAGGGTTTGCCTGGAAAATTGAAAGGAAGATGAGGGTAGGGAAAGACAGGATGCATGATGCCAAATCAAATTCAGGTATTTCCATAGTTAGGATCTGTCGTCGGGGCATGTTAACTCACCCCTGATTGCATTCAAGATATCTTGCTGCAAATTTCTCCATGAGCCGGTCGATCTTCTGGGCCTCGCCAGGGAGCCGAAAGCCCTCCAGGAACATCCTTAGCGCCGAGACAAAGTCTTTGCCGTGGAAGTCCATTTGATCCACGTAGGCGTACATCACCTCTTTATTGAAACGGTCATTGTCGCCGAGGAATTCTCCAACTTGAGTCTAAGAGAGACGGAGGTCAGTCTTATTTAGACACGCTGCAATGGAACGTACAAATTAGAACAAGACAGCCTCAAAATCCTGCCAAAAGAACCTAAGGGCCGTGCTGTTTCCTACACCCCATGTGTCCAGTGTGGTTTGCACCGACTTAGAGCTCAACACTCTCACAAGCATGGCTACGAATTGTTCTTCAACTAACATTTCTCTCGTCATAAGAGGGAAAAGCAGAGGGAGACAATTTATTTCAACACTGCGAAAGAGCAACTTATTTAACTCCCTGTCTTTTCACCACTTTCCACTAGAAGCTAATGAAATCCACTGCCTGACTATCCAGTCCGGTGTGGATTAGATAAATACATGTTAGACGTCCGTGGATATCCACTCCGTTTGCTGCTGCTGTGGTGCCACTGCATCCAAGGGCCCTTGTTTTCTAACCAGATGTTACGAATGCTCTTGCATGCTGATTACCGCTGTGCACAGACACCCTCGAGGCTGTCCAATCAAGGCAGAGTGTGCTCCTTATTAGAGTTAACATTTGCGCTGCTTATAGGACTCTGGATTAGAGACGCTGGGTGGCTGTTTAATGCTAGCGGACAGGCTTTAGATTATTGTGTGGCTTCTGTGTGGTTTGGCAAGCTGGTGCACAAGGCAGAAAGTGCAGAGTTGGACTGGCTATTTATTTGTTTGCCAAGCTGTTTGCTGCTACTTCAGCTGCTTTTTTTCCTCCTTCTTTAATAAGACAACATTTGCCCGTCCCAAACAAAAACCCTCAAGTCGGCGGCTGGAGGTGGCGTTCATGTGGATGATGTCTCACTAGAACATTTTAAAAGTATTTGAATGTCAAGCTCAAATTCAAGTTTATCACAACACAAATCACATTTAGGGCATTTAACATTTTTCTCATAATTCTTTCAAAGTTTCAGTTTTTTTTATTTCTTAACCACCTTGCAGTTGTTGCTATGTCATTGAGATTTCTGTATGAAGGTTAAATTAAGTTTCTTTGTGGCTTGTGTAAATCCCATCTGTGCCATTTCAACACCAGTCTTTTGTTTGAAACATATAACACGTTTTTGGGGCAGAGCGCATCACACACACACACACATACACACACACACACACACAAAAACTGGCACAATCTGCCTCACGGTCGAATATCGCGTACGTTTGATCCACTCTTGGATTTCTCCAAGTGAAATGATGTAATCACTACACGTCGTCTGAGATCAGTTGTGTACTTTGTGACTTGGGTGTGTTGTCTTTAGCGGAGAAACTGAAAGAAAACAGGGTGACTTACCGAATCAAGCCTCTCTTCCTGGTGCAAGAACTGAGCAAGATCCTCTGGGGTTGTACCCAGCATGCCTTGCTCTTGAAGGTACTGGATTCCTCTCTTTGGTTTTTTGTTGAACCTGTGTAGAATCCAGAGATGCAGAGCGTGCTGTAGCTAATGCAGTATCACAGTATAAACTAAATAAACGCGTGCGGCAAAACTTACAGGTCAATGCCTTGCTCGATGATCTCCTTTTGCTGTTTGAGGACCTCAAACTGCTCTGGGTTGTCAGTACCTGACATCTGGGTGCTGTAGCTGCCGATGCCAGACGAGGCCGTGGAGTCCAGAGAGTTAATGCTCCCATAGCGGTTTATGGTCTCCGGGGCCTTGGTCTCTGTGCTTTCTTGCTCTGATGGTTTCTCTTGGCCTGGAGAACAAAAGAAAAACACAAGATAAGATTGCCCAGAAGGGATGAGAATTTCAGAAACCGCCTGAAACCTTCACGAAAAGGTGAGAGGTTTTAATTAAAACCGACTGTCTTTGGCACAAACTCAGCCTGGAGGCTTAAAAAGTGAACTAACTTAAAGCTAGTGCTGCAGGAGCGGGACCTCAGTAATTGAAAGGGGAAACTGCCGCACAGAGAACAAAATGACCCGGAGGCCTCCTTAATGATTGTTGTTGGCAGGGAGGATATGCACACTGGCGTTACTCACATGCACGAGAGACCACAGCTTAACAAACAAGAAAACGCACACTTATTCACACAGGGCCGGTGCAGGGCAGGGTAGGAGGGGAGGATAATATATAAGCTCTAGGCAGTCAAAAAGGGAGCAGCCTGAACTTGAGGCTTTTTTGTTTTTTTCTTAAGCCTGCCAAGACGAGCTCAGGGATCTGCTGCTAGAGCTGGAGTCCACCCCTTTAACCCTGTGCTAGGGCCAGGCGTCTGATTACCCGTCGGAAACTCTTTTAAACATTCAGGACAGTGTCGGAGTAATGTGAGCTGGCAGTGTGCTTCCCCATTCTTAGGCGTGCCGAGTAGATAGAAAAGGGTGGAGGAATAAAGAGGAAGGAGGGGATAACGAGCTCAGAGTGTACTGGGGACTGGTTTGCATACGTTTAACATTCATCAAGTTCAGAAAAAAATGCATTAGTTGAACTAAATCCATACATGGTTTCTGTGGGGTGTAAGTGGGTAACAGGAAACCCTACAAACAACAGAGGTTATATAATGCAAGACTAGTACAAAATCATCTAAAGCTACAGACACTACAGGCTTAACACAAATAATTCCAAACACTAGCAAACACTCCGTACTGTTCTACTATTACCTGCTCTTGCTTTGAAGTCAAACAACAGGTTGAGAAAATGACACAACAGAGACAATTGAGTGAAAGAGTGAAGGTGATATGTTGTCATTTGTTTTTACAAATCATATTGCACTTCCATTGTATGAAGAAAACAGTCTTTGTCCAAAATCCCCAACAGCCAATGGGGCGAATTTAACTCCCCAAATTCTAATTCTGACCTAGAAGCTGCTGCTAGATTACAAATGAGTTGCCATAAGTTTTGGCAAGATAACGTCCCTGTGAGTGAACACAACTGCCTCAGCTGGTTAGCCTTGACAGCTTAGCCCGAGGCTAGCCTGTGGATAGTCCCACGGACTTGTGGGTTATCTTTCCAGCCCTTTCACAAAGTGACACTTGCTCCTTAGTTTGAGCTCCTCCTTTGGAAAACAACAGACATCCTCGGGGGTGCAGAAGACCCTGGGGCCAGTCTCACACACAAGATAAGCTCTGTATGTTCTAGATGGGCGTTTCATCACGACTGCGCTTCAGGTTTCGCTCCATTTTAGACTAAACCTCCTGGATTAACCTGTCTGCACTGGTCCTATGGGCATTATCTCACTGCCTCCTCTGGCTGGAGCTGAGCAGATGAATGCCCGCTTTCCTTCTCAGAGCGGCAGCTTCGCCCGATAAATGCCAACTGTCAATCCCACAACTGATTGCAGTGGAGCTGTTGGATGTGATTTTTTTTTACCGCTAACCCCAGTTAACCTCAGTGATGAACTGCTGCCAGAACCCGGGATGTTGGGAGGAAAAGACTAGTTAGAACCTCTCATCGCTGACACACGAGTTCAATTCTCCACAGACTTTTGAGGAAAAAGAAACAATCTGGATATTTACGAGCAAAACCAACAAAGCGTAGCAGACACACAAACAATCACAGCATGAACCATCTGTATTTAAGCTGTAAACCTACATTCAAACCATTGAAATAATATGAAAATAATATGCATCACTGTATTCAATCTAATCAAAACATTTTAAGAAGTACTAAAGAATTTTTCCTCGGAGTTTAATTCATTCTTCAATAATAGTTACTGGATTCAGCAATTAGAGATAATTCTAAGCGTTATTAATTCCTCTTGTATTGACTTCAACTAAAAGACAAACATGAATTCTGTCACTTGTGTGTCTAAAGACCAAATATCTAGTCAGTGTGTAGAATTAGAATGAGCAGAAAGGTCATTTCGTATTGTATTTACATCAGTTCAGGTTTGAAAGCTGCCAGGCAGTCTTGATAAATAACACTCATGTTCAGTGTGTCAGTGTCTCACCGAGGCTGGTCTGGGAGTTGGGGTTGACGTATTGGTCTTTGCTCCATTCTACCATACATTTCAGGATGGACACTAGACATTCAAGGCCTTTCTTTCTCAGGGTCAGCTCCTAGAGAGGGATACAGAAGATGTTATCACAAAGTCACAAATTATAGCATTTTAAATAACTAATGAATACTGAAATAACAGTAATACCAAATAAAGCAAAATGTCACCTGTAAGGATGTTGTGCCCAGCTCATGGCCTCCGCGACCCTGCGCAATCTTGGAGAGGTCGTTGACCAACCGCTCGAATATGTTAGCAGCATTCAAGTCACAATCATAGTTTACGTAGATGTCCACCACGCTCTGGGCATCTGAGAGAGACGGACGGGACACAGACGGAGTTTGTCAGTGAGAATCTATGAAACAAATGCAGACTGTGTACACTGCTTTTATGGAGCGTGGCGACTCAATCACCAAAATAATTGAACCCTTTTTAAGAGGTTCATTATAATAATTCAATTAATTCAAAACATTAAAAAAAAATTCACAATGTGATTAAACACATTGAGCTGACAAGTAGTAAAACATCAGGTTAATGCATACCAGAAGCTTACGTTTTATTATTGAAGTACCAATATTTATTAATTACACATAACAAATGTTAAAATGGTCAGTTTCCTTTAACAAAAGGAAAAAGGAGACACAAACCTGCGCATATTCTAGTGAGGGTCTGTATGACCATCCACTTGTGGTCGTAGGAGCTTGTGGACGTCTCAAGAATGTACAGGAAAATCTCCTTGAAAAACACCTGCAGACAGAAAAACACCGTCAACAACTGCACGGCAAACACAACACAAGATATTTTCCAAGGTGCCCACATGAGCCCCCTTGAGTAGACACGGCAAACACAGCAGCATGCATTGGAAACCTTGAACCAACTTAATCAAAAATATGAACTGCGGGCAGCAGAAAGCAGGTAAGAGTGCAACACTCAATTAGACCGAGGTTGCACCACATCTCCCTTACACATCACTGACATCACAGTGTCACTATCAGAATATACTGTATGTGGTTTTGTTCAACAGGAAAAGAGACTCTGAAAAGAACAGAACCACTGTTTTTAATTAACCTAATTATAGTAAAGCAGGTGAATATAAACCTATAACATGTTTTGAAAGGAGTACTCTCAGTAGAAACTGAGAATTTCACAGTGCTGCTTTTGTAATACATAATCCGTTGCAATTAATATTCTTGCACCCCTCTTTCCCTCAATCTTCCACTTAAAGTCATTTTCCAGTGAAGATATTTGATTATTATGAAGCAGCTGGAGAAAGTGTCGAGTTAGTCTTTAGAAGTTTAGAAACGACATTAGGTTTTAGCCTGAAAAGATATGTCTGTCGTTACCTTCACAATGAAATTCTGAGAAGCCGACAACAAAACCTGAAATGTTCCTGATGAGCACGAGATGAGTGAATGCGTTACCTCGATTTGCATCTTGAGGTGCGTCTTGAAGTGGGAGAGCAGGGTGAGGAAAATGGAGAGCGAGAGCTCGAAGACCTCAGGCACGGAGGAGACACCGTTCTTGGACAGGGCCACGCACAGGTACTGCTTGATGGCGTTGATGAACATCTCGTTGGTCTTGAAGATGGGCCCGGCGTTCTGCAGGATGGACAGGAGCAGCTGGAGGGACAGGACCTTCGATCGCAGCTCATGGGACCTGAGGCAGAGGGAGAGACGAGGAGGACGTTCAAGCGGTGTTTCCGTGTGTGTAACGACAGCATGTAACAAAGCTTTATTGGTAAAATGATTTTGTGGAAAATGTTCTGCTAGAATGCAAAATATGAATGTAGAATATGTCTGTATCTTTAACTCTTCTACTACTAAGTACCCGAACCCTTTCAAATGAAGCTGGCTTCTGCACAAAACAACTGGAGGGATATTTTTTCCATTCCTCTGCTCAAGACTCTGGGAACACGTTGTCCAGTCTGATGAACATTAACAAAGAGTACAAATTATCTGTCCTTCAAGCAAAGTTACACCTCAAAGAAGCAGCAGCGTAATGCATGCTGAGACCCCATCATGCTGAATCTCTCCATCTGAGAGTTCAAATCTTCAGCAGCCATCAAAAGAGATGCAACTAAATCAAAGCCCCTCTGCGTGTAGAGCCTCAGCCTAGTCTGAACTGTTTTTCTGCAGCAGCAGGACAGAAAGAAAACATACTTTCAGCTACTTTATATGCTGAGATTGGCTGCTTCTCTGCAACGTCTTCCATCTCTGGCGAGCAGACAAAGTTGGATTTATGTGGCACAACAGAAATGTGTCACTACTTCTACTGCAAGTGTCCAAAAATATGGAAGTTTTTTTTTTTTCTCCCCCAAAAAGGCTACTTACATAACGTACATATTCATTCTCATGGTAAACTGTCTATAGAGCCAGAAAAACAAAAGAGAAAAAAAACGATTATTGGTAATATATATCAACAGTTGAGATGCTGTTAAAAGTAAAATATACAAATGTATATTATTGTAATTTATACATTAAGTAATAATAACAACATGATGCACAGATACATTTAAAAAGTGTTGTATAAAAGACTACATTACCTGTAATTCTACAGACCAGGAAGGAAGACAATAAGTCTGTTTGTTAAGTTCATTCAAACTGGCTGACATGTCTCACTTCATATAATTTTGAACTACAATAACTTACTAAACAGAGGACAGTAAGAATTACACAGTGAATTTCTGACATGGCCTTGGCCAAGAGGATGTATCCATATGGGATACATTATACATCTTTGACACCTGTTTGGATTTGACTGCCTGAATCAACATTTAAAAATCTATTTGACAGTGAGATTTTTGTACATTTTGTATATACTGCTATAGATAAGTATAATAATTCCTCGCGAGACCAAATGTGTACCTTCTGATCCATCAAGAAGATACAAAATATTTTCTGATACTTAAGGTAGTAATAATAATAATAATAATAATAATGCAGTTTTTCAACCTGTGTGATGTGTTGTATGTGGTTTCTTTCACACAAACACACACTGCTCTCTTGCATTTCCACCACATTCAAGAACGCACTGAGACTACATTTTGCCGACCGACATAAAGAAAATTGGAAAGATTAGATAAATAAAAGAGTAAACAAACCAATATCAAAGTCACCACACAGCACAGACACTGTGAGTGAATTGAGTTACACACAGAAACCAGATGCAGGAAATCCTGTTTCACAAAAAAACGCTGCTATCAGGACGAGACGATCGGATGCCTTTATTTTGGCAAAGCAGAGCGTTGCCAGAAGTTATATTGAATGATGGCAAAATCAGATTATTTTGTCGCCTTCTGGTGCTTTGAAAAAGGAAGTGGTTAAAAAAAGGATTCAGCGCTTCATGAAACTAGGAAGTGATTCACAGAATGCTGAGCAAAGTCTCATTGTCTCCTTCATCACCATTTATCAAAACACTACCGTTCTCACTGGACCAATCCTCATTTTAAATCATGACTCACGTCTATTCTTATACCCAACACACTCACTCGGATTAATAACCCAGGCAATACAGAGGCGGCTTTCACAGTGGCTCGACTAACTGTAGAACACATTACTGCTCTCAAAAGTCAAATATGACCTTCAACTGCTGACGTGTTTAGCAACAAAAACTGGAAAATATCCAAATGACATTGAATTCTCAAACAAGTTTGTGAATGAGCACATCTTACACGGTGATTAAAAGTTACTGACCCAAATGATGTGTATTATTATGTGTATTCCACTATGAACTGGGTTATATGTTTGGCTTTCTTTTGCTTATCAGGTGGGCAAGTAGCAGCAATGTTTGGCTTAGAGTTATGGCTGAGATTTGGTACAACCTTAATAGCAGAAAACAATGAGAAATGTCCGTGAAACTTCCCAGAGCCCAGGGTGACATGTTTAAATTTGTCAGACCAACAGTCCACTGATATTCAGTTTATTAATATTAAACTCTAATTGGGAACAAGGTTTGGCAATTTTGCTTAAAATAATTACTTAAATGATTAATTGATAAAAGAACTTACGAAAAAGTGCATGGTTTTGACAAATAATAGAAGGTATGAACCATTATCAGTGTAAATAGCCTAAAAGCAAAAGGCCTTCCTTAACCATCACATTGTTTCTTCTTCCATTGTAAACGTATAGTTCTCTCACACTTTGTGCACAACACATACTTGCATGACATTTTAGAAGACCAACCTTTCAGACGGGCTGTAATACTAAACAAAAACAAAAAAAAACATGCAAATACTACTGTAATCCCATGCTCGCGTACTGCACGGAATGAGTTCTTACTTCGGGTCAGGTGGTCCGTCTGACAGCGGCTTCATTGACAGCTTGCAGAGTGAGCGAAACACAAGGAAGGCATCTTTCTGGAGGATGTGGGAAAACTTTGCCCCTGGCGGCTGGCCGGGCGCCGCTCCCGATTCCTACGGAACAACAAAAACACTCAAATCAGTGTGCAGAGTTAGCAACATCTCCGTCCACTGACTTCAACATCCTCCAGCCTACTACATAGAAAAGGCCTATTAGATTTGTTTAACCTTGATTAGCGATTAATAGTCCTCAAGTGTTGACAATCTTTTTCATTAGTTTGGCTTTTGATTAAATCAAGTAGCTCAGGGGTTAACTCCAGCTAACAATCATAACACATGAATACGAAGCACATTAAAAGAAATGAGTCGTTTTTCTCTTACAATAACCAGTAGACCTATACTTTGACTTAAACTTAAAACAAATAAGGCGCTATTAATCTTTAGTATGCTTTGTTTCCACATCTCCGCTCCATCCTTTACCTGAGTGTCATTGGATGAGACAGACAGTCTATCATCAGGCAGCGAGGGGGTGAAGCTGGCAGAAATGGGCGTGCCGGGGATGCCGTTGGCGTGGATGTGCTCGCTGTCGCTACCCATGGTGCCCTCATCCTCCAGGGAACTCTGGGTCCCCTCGGTCGCCGCCTCGGCCGGCTCCGACTCCACCGGCTCGCCCTCGCCGCCAGGCTCCTTGGTGTCAGAGCAAAGGTTTGTGGGGTCCAAGCAGTGCCCTGTGGTGATGACGGAGCAGGGAGATCGCTAGTGTCAACATGAAGGTACTTAAACACCTCGAGACATTCTCCACCAGGACTACTTGTTTTATGACCGACGAGGCAACATTATATTTGATTACATATCTTAATCTGGAGTTTGACATGACGCTCTGGTCAAGCAGAAAGAGAGAAAGAGTTTCAGCTTGAGAGGATACTAGACTGCATTTCTGCTCAGTGTTCGTCCTAAGCATTAAAAGCCTGTTTTTCAAATTGCTGCTCAAGGGGTAAAAGTGTATTTGAAAGGAAGGGGAAAAAGCCAACGCACTATTCTTTTGTGTATACAAGTTAATAACGATTTTTTTTTTGCAGCCACAGAAAAATAAAGCTTATTTTTGCACACAAAGACAGAGTGCTTTGGCTTCTTTCTGTCAGCATCTAAAGGGAACTTCAGGGAGCTTGACCTGACCTAAAATTACAGTGTAGCTTCCCCGTGACTCAAGCTGTTATTTCTTAACAGAGGGCCGGGTTTAGAGACTTTTGTGTCTCCTTGCAGACACGTTTTGTACCCACAGAGGTGCTTGTTATTTATCAAACAAAAAAGGCACCAGCCTGGAGGCACAGTTCACTTGTCATCCCTTTGCTGAGGTACAGCTTTTATAATCAGTAAAGTGCACCTCTCTCCTTTTATATAATGTGCATTTAAGAAAGGAAAGTGCAAAAAATGGGAGGAGAAATTATACGTGTGGTTGATTTTGAGGTTGAGCTGCATTCAAAGGGTGAGCAAACCAAAAAGGGCTCATTGGAGCTCCCCTGAACAAAGAGCAGAGAGGTGTTTGTGAACTTGAACTTTCTGCTCATCGAGCTGCTAATACACCCTGACAAATACGGGCTCATAGTAATACACATTTTATTTTTACTGCATGCAGAACACGTCTCACCTCCTGCAACAGTATTGACCACCTCCTGCAGAATACTCTGGACGATTTCCTGGGCTTTCTCCTCATAGTTTGGGGTCTCCTCATCCTCCACCTCACCGGCCTCTGGACGCTGCTGGGCTGCTGCATCTGAAAAGGAAAACGAAGCTTAAGAAACACAAACTCTTTTTCTCTTTGTTGACCAAGAAGTGCAATCAACACATCTGTTGTGCTATAAGCATAGTGCTTTCTGGGCCAGCATGTGTAACGCTGCAATGTTATTGACAGACTATTTTTAAATCTCGCATTAAATATATTCTGCACCAGCTCCCTCTGTGAAGGAGCCATTGTAGAGCTGAATGTGGTATCAAATGATTGCAACAGTAAACACTGGATCCAGCAGCCTTCTTTCTCAAGAATCTCAAGAGTGAGGCTTTTATCGGGCATATTCAGGGTGTTTATAGTCACTGTAGATGTTTATATTAGCAAATATAGCAGCCTACAACGTAGATACAGATCAAGAGATATTAAATCTTTAGAATATGTGATCTTAAACATTTCTGTGTTCATCAAATGTACTTGTAATTCAAGTCACAATTAAACAGCATTTTGGCTTCCGGGGGTCATTGAAAAACATTAATTAGGATAGGATAGAGAATTTAAACATACAGAACAATAAAATAAATCCCAGTAAGCAGTCTTACTCTGTGCTGCTGCAGTGGCTTGATCTGCCTCAGTCTGTTCATTTTCAGCCACGCAGAAGTCAGAACCGTTTTCTGGATCTGGGCTCTCGTAGACCGGCCCCTGCTCCTCCTGCTCCCTCTGCTCCCTCTGCTCCTCCTGCTCCCCAGACACAGACCTGCTGCTGCCCTCCGGGACGGGTGTCGAGGGGGTGGACGGGGTGGATGGGATGGTGATGCTCGGAGTTGGAGGGGTGACGGGCCCGTTGGCCTCCTGGGTCGGACCCTTGGCCGGCGGGTGGATGTGAGTCTGCAGCTGGGGGGAGTCTGGCTCGGTGTGCTGGGCAACCGGGGAGTGCTGCCGGTGGCGCTCTCTCTCCAGCTGCTTTGCTTCCTGCAGCTGTGAGGGGGGGGGGGGGGGGGGGCCCCACCCCC
>JAVQJL010044798.1:0-11749 GCA_036024295.1 Nannoperca obscura | reverse complement strand
AAATTTTTCACTCTGTTTTATTGCAGCCATTTGCTAAAATCGAAAAAGTTCATTTTATTTCTCATTAATGTACACTCAGCGACCCATCTTGACAGAAAAAAACTGAAATGTAGAAATGTTTGCAAATTTATTAAAAAAGAAAAACTGAAATATCACATGGTCATAAGTATTCAGACCCTTTCATTCAGCAAATGGCTGCAATAAAACAAAGAGTGAAACATTTAAAGGGGTCTGAATGCTTTCCGTACCCACTGTATTTGTATATATTAGGTATATTAATTTACACTAAAAGAAGCAGTCAGACTGATGCAGCTGGAGCTGTATGACTGATACAGAGTCATGGAGGTACAGAATTACATTTGATATTGACCAATTTCAGGAAAAAACAATATAAACAGATGGTACCGGCATTGTCTTCACAATTTGGAATTTAAAATGTATTATTTTGCTCATCTTCATGTGTTCTTCATCATGTTCTCTGTATCACAAACAAAGACACACAAGGAATGAAAATGTAACATCTTGACAGTTTGCATAATAAAATGCCAGGCGTGTCTGCAGTGATGACAGCTATTTCCAAAAATATGTCAAGAAATATGCAGAAAGATCATGAATTCTCTTTGTTTCATACCAACAATGTCAGACCTGTGTTCAAAAACTCATGAAGCATTAATGAGTGATGAACCATGTAGGTTAACTGGAGGAATTAGCAGGATGTGTCAAGACAGTTTCGACCATTGGTCAGTGACGCTGATGGTCATCAAAAATGATCATTAAGGATGTGTCACGTCTTCAGACCACCACAGTCATAAATTAGCGGGGGGCTCAGGGGAAACTTTGCCCTTAAAGTTCACAGAATGTCTGTGAATAAAGAATGAAGGGGCATAAAATGTTCCTCACAATTAAAAGAAGCTGTGAGGGCCCAAGGATCCTCTGTAGTCCTTATGGGTGAAAGAAGACCTACGGATTAAATGCTCGCCTGGTGCATGCGCCAAAACAGTTTCCAGCTTCCGCGTTTACTTCTAGGGGTATGCGGCTCACTGAATATGTGCAGTAGTGTTTCTCCCACTGGCCCCACAAATACAAAACCTCCATGGATCAAAAAGTCATAATTAACCTTGTTTGCAGTTGGTGTTGCAGTTGCAGAATGGTGGTGTCTTATCCAGTTCTCTTTATACATCCATGGACAATACTACGATTTGCCATAATAGAAGATTTTTATCCACATCGCCCACCCTTTTTAAAATAATTTGTTAAAGTTGGCCCAAAAAAGCAGGAGGAAACAAAAAAAACTAAACTAATTTCTCATTGTTGTCACGTCCTATATTTCATTAGCAGTACAAACTGTGCTGCCATTCCCCAAACACCCAACCAGTGGCCAAACCCAGGAAGGCATGCAGAGTCTCTGTTAAGCTGTGTGCAGGTTCCAGACCAGTATAACAGCAACATTGGAAAATGATCAGCTCCTGCTCCTGCTGATAGAAATACAATCAGTGCACCATGACCACAAACACACATGACATGTTGGGTTCCTTCAACCCTGTAAACAGGAATCTGTATGTCCCACCAGTGGGAGGAGGGAGGTGAGGACGGCGACAGACTATTTTCTTACTGGTCTGTGACAGAAGGCGTTTGACAGACAGCAGGCATCAGACTGTACACAACCTGTCATACAGGGATGAGGAAATCCAGTGCCACATACAGCTTTTTCTTTTTTTCTTTCTTGTTTGGTCTTTCAGCCCCATTATCTACATTTGTTCTATGATGTTCTCATACAGCTCTCAGCCATTACTGCTGCTGCTGTTCAACCTCTTTGAAGGTTTGTATTTCTGTCTTCTCGTGGCAGAGCAGGGCGATCATATAGCTCAGTGAGGAGGACACCTCACTAGGAAGGAACACAGGAAGACAGCTGCTGAACTGCTAGGACCTTTAGTGTGTGTGTGTGTGTGTGTGTGAGGATAAATGGTGATACAGGAAGAAAAAAGATTAATTAGTGAGTGTCTTCCAGTTTAGCAGCCACTGGCTCCACCCAAGGTGACTCCTCTCCACGCTGCTGCTGTCACGAGCCAGGTGATTTATAACGCCTTGAGGGGAGGTTTTGGGGGTGGGTGTGGGGGAGGTAGATGCTTCTGGCCTGGAGGCCCTGCCAGCTCCAGCCCCTGGCTCATGACAGCAGCATTGATGAAGGCCCCTCTGACAGGCTGTCTGCTCCCCAGAGAGCAGCGTTGTCACCAGGGTGCGGCCAGAGCGCCACTACATCTCGTCGCATTTGAGCATAATCGCTGTATTATGAGGCTGTTAGTGCTGTCGTCACTGTGCCCCCTGCTCCATAAAAGCTCCATCAGTACAGGCGCACTGTCCCTTCGTAGTGCTGCCTGCCTGTCTGCATGTTTACTGCCCATTTTATTTCACTTATGCCAATTCTGAGTGCATTAGGGCTCTTTGTACATGCACCATTAAAGTGCATCTTGTGTATTGTTCAGATGTGATACAACCGATAAAGTCATGTACTTCCTTTGAAAGACATGACATATTTGCTCATATATTTGAGGAAGTCAGAGGGAAATAAACTGGATCAGTGTCATGTGATGTGCAGCTTTTACTACAACTATATATAGATTTAACATAAAGGAAAAACACTAGATTTTGCAGTTTGGATGTTATTTTAATTTCTATATCTCCATCTATAATCTCCACAAGAGGTACAACTCACTTTACTACTCACCTTATTGTTCATAGTCTTTCGTCCATTATAGTTAGTACATTTTAATGTTGTCGGTTGACGGTTAAGGATCGGTAAAGGACCCTAGATTCTGAATTAATCAGCAGGGGTGGAAAGAAATAGACGTACTTCTCACACCAATATGACACAGAGACTTGACATTTTATGTTCTTATTCCACATGTTCATGTCTTCACAGGGTCAAGATATCAGGACTTGTTTTCCACCCTTCACTTCACTTTTGTTGATGCCCCAGCATTATATTACAGTGTGCTTCCTGTCAACCACCCAACACACACAACACGTCACCTGATAGTAGTTATCATCACATACATGTTTCATAGCTAGATGTGGTACCTCTATTTGTACCTGAGACATCATTTAATTTGAAATTTAGTTTGGCTGTTAAGAAACAACAGCTGTGTTACAATGGATTTGACAACAGCAGGTTTTCATGGCGAGATAAAGTATTAAGATGCCCATTTAAACTTACTGCACCATAACCCATGTCTCCAATGTCAATCCATGTGCTCAGCATGTCCATTCTCTGGACAGAATGATGGCCCAAAATCTTTATTTCTTTAATCTAACTTTAAATGACTACTGTCAAGAAATATGTAAATGATCTCTGAAACACTGAAAGTGTGTGGTGTGCATTTTTAGAAGTTGAAGAAAATGTGGCAACGAGTGGACACCAGTTTTCTCCTTTCACTATTAGAGAAACTTGGTATTTCATTGTGTCACTGCACAGGGTAAGACAAGGCCTTTCATATGAAAGTGAAAGCATTACTTTGCAGAGAAAGATTTTACATATATGCTGCAGCCCATATAGCTACGTTATGCTAATTTTGAATTTATAACATGCTGAAAACACCACGCTGTTATTTTGCACTAAAATGTGACCACCATAGAACGTGTCTGAAGGGACATCCAAGGGTATAACAAGCTAAATCTACTGTCATAACCTATTTCTTCTCAGAGCAACACACACCCGCACGTCCTGTGACTGTGCTCAACACATCGGCATCGGTGTGGAATATCCAACCTCGCTTCCAGTCTCAGTCTAACCTCTCCTTTCTCACGCCGTTGCTCAGTTCCTTCCCTTCCCATCCTTGTATCTCTTGGAGTTTTCAGAGATTTGACGACCCTTCATTCGAAATGACAGGTGACTCTATATCAAACTGTTGCGGTTGTCACTGTTCCAAAAGGAGGCTCACAAATGGAGGGTCTAATTTTGAAGACAGCTTATATCATCGCTTTCATCACCTTAGGGGGACGCTGGGGATAACAAAGTTTATTTTGCTGGCATTTGGATGAGCAAGCACATTTCTCGCATTGTGCACAATTGCTTGACCTTGTATGATAAATATTGTACCTATCTGTGTACCTGTTGGGGTTGACCCCTCCTTGCTGTTCCTGTTGGCCTGTTTCCCTGCTGACACATCAGCAGGTTTTTTCCGTAGTGATTGGTTCAGCCCCGTGGGGACAGTGCTGCTCTGAGGCTGTCTGGTTGCACTGATCTACACTTGATGACTCTGTGATTTGGATGTACATTATTCCAATAGATGGCATGCACATGAATTAAGCCGACACTGACCTTGATGTTGATTCAAGAAGTAGGAATCAGGCACAGTTGTGTGTAATTTTCATGTAAAGGTTAAATTTTTTTTTGAGTTTCCCAGTCCTTCCTGGAAAAGCCATCTCTTTCACATGAAAGGATGTGATTTGTGTTTTTATTTTGATTGAAATTAGAAGAAAATAGCGAGAAATTAGAACAGAGGCTTTCAAAGTGAGAGTCAGGCCTCCCGAGAGGGTTCCTAACAGTTTCAGTACATGGAAGTGAAAAAAACTTTTTTTCTTACATCAAAAGTAATTCACACAGAATAGGCAGAATTTGTGTTTTGGGGCATTTTACTGTTTTTCTCAAACTATTAAACGCCTCTAGACAGACCTTTTTTATGTATTTGGTATAGTCTGAGGCTGAGTCAATATAGGCAATATTTGGCTATTTTGGCTTAATTGTTGAGTGTCTGTGAGATCAATTAACATAATCATTATCATGATCCCATAGGCATCCAGGAATTGAGAATATAATCAAAAATAAGCAAGTAAACTAAGGAGGGGGGGTGAAGGGGTGCCTTTTTCCAAGCTCTGTTGGAGGGAAGACCCATAATATAAAACCCCTGAATTAAAGCAATGGGTCTTCCACCATCATGAGTCTGCTTGACAATGTCATAGGGGAGCAGTGCTAAATCGGTGGAGTGCTCTTATAAACCACTTGAAAGGCAAACCATAGCGTGCCCTCAACTTCTCATGTCTAAAATAAAATACAAAGATACACAATATGAGTTCTGTTTGAAGGCAGCACAACAGACAGATGATCTTGGGGAAATGCATTATAGGAACACCACAGCAACAAAGATGGTGACCAACAAAAAAGAGATGACGATGGTTCTGATGTGGCATCTTCAAATGTGTTTCAGCAGAGAGAAAGGACTTCACTGATTCACTTTACTCCGCCTATAGTTGCCCAGCTGGTTACACTGCTCCTGCTGACATGGATGATGGATGATGATGATGGCGAAGGCGGTGTAGGTGATGATGGATGGTGGATGATGATGACTGTGATAATGGTGATGTTGGTGACTTTTTAACATTTTTTTATTCTGGGCTGCGCAGCAGTCTGGTGCTGAGTATCCTAACACTCTGCCAGCTCCCATACATCATTCCTCTCATCCAGCCCGCTGCGGCCCCTACAGGTGTACCACCCCGACTGCCACAATGACCCCATCTGTCCTCATTATGTCCACATCATTACACATGCATGTACTTGCACAGATACATACTCCACACATGTATAAATAGTAATCTAGGCCATAGTATCTCCAAGGTTTTGGCTGTAGAAAGAAGAACATTTAGGTTTCTTGTCTTTTTATTTCTTGTTCTTTCTCATCACTTTTTGCCCTTACTTCCTGCACTTCTGTTTCACCACTAAACCTCTGACAATCTCCCTTCCACCACTCCAGCTTTCCACCCTGCTGTCCCTCCCTCTATTTCCTGTTATCTGGCCAGGCATGGGTCATCCATCTGGGGTCACAGTCTCAGTGTGGAGGCCCCTTCTTCCCTCCCTCCATTTATTAGCTCCTCATGTTGTTACGGCTCAGAAAGGCCACAGAATCAATTGTGTGCATTAAAGGCCGGCTGTCAGCTGGCCGGGAGCGAAGAGAAGAGCCGGGAGTCGGAGAGGGCGGCCCTGTCAGCTCGAGAAATGGAATTTTATCTGGATGAATCGGTGGAGCGTTGAACAAGAATGGGGGGAAGAACAGAAACTGGTGTCACCTCTGGTAGAATTAATGACAAAACGCAGCAAGATAGAATCAATGGAGGAAGTGAGGAATGCGACATTTGCTTTTGTGTTCACCGTCATGAAGAAAAAAGGAATCCTTGCTCTATTTTAGAGTGAAAAGAAGCCATGTTTTGGTAAAATGTGATTAAGTTCTTACACTAGTAATTGGATTTAAAAGTAAAAAAATCCTCTTGTGGATGTTGTGGTATTTCACAGAGGGGAGGGGAGGGATGGGTGGTGGAAGGAGAAAGATTGGCAGTGGGAATTTCATGTAATCCCATTTGGGATGGAAGGGATGCTCCCGGGGAAATCCTCACTGGCATAAACAGGGAGAGACAGAGACAGGAGGGAATAAGGATGCAGCAAGTAAACACTCAGAGGAAAAATGTTGAGAAACACATTGAACAAACTGGTTCACAACTAAAGAAAGAAGTGAGGGAGTGAAATGGAGAAGAAGAAGGATTCACATTTTATTTTTATGAGCTAGATGTAACCTCAGGCTCTGGAACTGCAGATGCAGAGATGATGATGTACTGTTTTTTTCCTGTAAATTTGGATGTAGGTGTGTTTGAGGTGTCCAACAGTCCTTCAGTTGGGTGTTTTGTTGGTGAGGCCTTCTTCTCTTACTATTTTTCTGGTGAATTATTTATGAGCGTCGCAGCCATGTTCAGTAGAGGAACAGGAAGAGTGGCCAGAACAAAAGGAGGGATAAAAGAGGAGAAAGATGCACAGGACTAAAGGCAAAGATGAGCGTAGGGGTTAAAAGGAGTGAAGAATGATATACTAGACATTATTAAAAATTATGTCATGGATTGGGACATTTACATGTTTAAAAGGCCGCTTAATGTTTCACACCTCAAATAATGAGGATGGGATTCGACATTTGAAAATACAACACAGAGTGATAACTGAAGGACAGAGGGGGAAAACAGGGACATGATGAGTGTACAATAGCACATGTTCATTTTAACATCTTATATATGATTAGGACGGGTTCAAGAGTTTTAAATACATATATATAGGCTATATATATATTTAAGTTACCTTACCTAACCTACAGATAGTTTTGATTTTATTTGTCCAATTTCTTACCTGTCTTTGTGATTTCTGCATGTTTGCTGTGCTCGCGTCATCAGAAGAAATGACATTTACAAAATTCAACAGCAGCACTTCCTTACAGAATCAATGTTCCCGTTTCTCGTGGAACCAATTCAACCTAGAAAGAAGAAATTATTTATGGAAGAATGTTTATTGTTTTAGCCATGAAAGGGATGGAATGTCAGTCTGTCTGTCTATTGGTCAGCAGATCAGTCCATCTATTGGATACAGCTGTTACAACATGGATGCTATGGAATTTGGTGCAGACATTCATGTCCCTCTCAGGATTCATTTTAATAAATTAGACTGTGGATGAATTGGACTTTTCATCTCGCATCATCATCGGGTCAACATAAAAAATTGTCCAATTGACCTGCAAAACTAGTGACAATACCTCAGCTGTACTTTGTGTTTACTGCTAGCAAAGGTTAGCATGCTAACATGCTAAACTAAGATCGTGAACATGCTAATCATTATACCTGCATGCTAACATTCTCATGTACTATTTAGCTCAAAGCACAGCTGTGCCTAAATAATGATAAACAGCATGGCTGTAGACTCTTCTATTCTATTCACCTCTCTTTTATTGGGGTTTAACCACAAAACCCAGTAATTTTAAACCTGGGCCCTATTTTTAGTGTCTAAAGGACTAATACTTACCAAAAGTTTTGGATGTGGTCCAGTAGGTGGCCTCCACCAACATCCACAAATGGGCTGCAACATTATCCTTGCGGGCAATTGCACCCATGAAAAGTTTGTCCACTATAAGATCTTGTTTTTGCCACTGACAGACTACAGAGACAGACTGTTTGTTGTTGTCAGTGGCAAAACATTTTAGTACTCGTACTTTTCACTGACTAACCGTCTGTTAGTCTGCAAGGATTACATTGCAGAAAGTTTAAATTTCTTTACACCCCAAAATGTGTAAGGAATAGGGCCCCGGTTTAAAAATAAGAAGAAGCCAACTTCCACATAGGTAGGATAGTCCATCAGAGAAAACATAAAACCTTTGTCTTTATCATTACATGGATTACTGGATGTCTCCACAGAGCAATAATAAATGTTCAGAAGCATATAGCTTGATAGTCACTTTCATATTTTTTTTAGTGTCTTTGTTATAATAAAGTTTGCATATTAAAAACAAATAAGTTTAGTAAATGTCAAAAAATGTTATACATCATGCACTAATAGCAACATTACTAGCAAGTGTACCGATAAGTTTCAGCTTCATACTGCTGTAGACCTGTAGTAAATAAATAGGCTGTAACTCTTGTAAAAACATGTTTTTTTCTCTGGAGCTGGGGGGACAATTCTGGCATTGTGCCTTAGTGTGGATCTGAATACCTGGGATCACAGATGTGTACATGTGTGTTTGTGTGTGTGTGTGTGTGTCTGTGTGTCCCAGCTGTGTGCTCTGTTCACCACTGGTATGGAGCTGTCACTGAGCAGCCGGAGACAGCAGACAGATGGGGAGGGAGGGAGGCGTCTGCAGAGAGCATGTCAACAGCACCAGCCAGCAGATTCCCATTAGATGCTCAGGTGCTTTCTATAGTGGTGAGACTGTGTTGTCATGAAGGGGGAAAAAAAACAACCCTAACACCCGACACAGCAAGAAATGCAGCCAGACTATGACCCTGAATGTCCAGACCATATACTATATACTTTATATACGTATACTGTAAACCGTCACAGTTTGCAGGAGTCAAAATGTGGCTCAGGTGCTTTTTGAGTTACCCCTTGCATTCATATTGTTTACAATTCACCTTTGATTCACCTTTCTGGGATACTGTCACCACTGCTGCTAAACAAAACAAATGTATATTTATGCTAAGATTATACAATTATTACTCTTGTCCAAGTTATTTGGCATCAGAACATCAACTGTATCCAACTGCAACAGCTTAATATCCCCTTAATATGACACATTAAGGAGACATTTTAAAGGGTTTTATGTTCTCAGTGTATGTTTCCCTGGGTCCCTCACTTCACTCACTATGTTAAACTCCACCTATGCTCTTAAATTTGCGAGAAAGAGTTTTCTTGACTTTACCCAATGCTATCTCCACAGTGACCGGATGGATTTTTTTACCAATCAAACTGCATTTGAAACATCTACCTCCCTTCATTCTTTTGCAAATGTAAAGGTAGCCCTTAACCAATCTCTTAAAATGTTAGTATATATCTAGAGACACACATGCTCATAGGGAACATAAGGATGATTTGCTCAGTAAACTGTTTGGAGGTAGCCACCTCCTGAGGTCTTTGAACAATCAAACAGCATCAGTTTCTATTGATTCTTGGTTCCATGTACACTTATTTTCAATATCAGATAGCTATCTCATCTGCCGAGACTTAGCTTTAGTGTAAATGTGAAATCAGTGCATCTACTTTAGTACATTCACATCTATGTAGGCTACATATATTTTGAGCTGCATTCACCTGTGATTACCCAAGATGCAAGTAACAGATGAGCACAGGGGGCAAAATGTTTTGTCAATCATACAGACCACACGCCCTTCTGTCAACACCAGACAGGGTGTGATCAAAAGCGACCTATGTGCTCTTGAGCTCAGTTTGAATCTCGTCTCGTAACATGGGAATGATTAGCAGCCAGAGATCAATTTAATGCAGGGCGCTTTGAAGCTAACTGGCTAATCACTGCTCTCATTTTGATGTAAGATCCGTGGCTGTATTACTCTGTGTGTGTGTGTATAGGAGTGTGATACACTTTTGGTCTTGTACTGTAGCTGTACATAAGAAATTCAGTGTTGGTGCAATGCAGGTGAAATTTCAGCAAGAAGTGAATGATAGTGAAACTCTCTCGTAATGACATGTACATAAGAAAAACCAACACATACTGATAAATTCATACAGAAGAAGAGATAAGAAAATAAGGCAAAGGAGAGGACAGGGAAAGAAAAGGGAGCAGGGATAAAGAGAAGACAAAGGAAAAGAGGAGAAAGAAAAGAGAGGAGAGGAAAGGATGATTAAAGGAAAGGAAAACAAATGAAAAGAGAAGATGAAAAGTGTAAACAGGAGAGGAGAGGATGCTGGATGGGCCAGACAGCAGAAGAAAAGGCAGTAAAATCTTTAATCATTAAACAATAATTTAGCCACTCCTTTTCCAACAGTTAGTCCCTGATTCTGAGGTGCAATAAAACTTAATTATCCTTGTGTACGTGTCTGTGTAGTTGAATCGCTCTGCTAACCTGAGGCACTGCAAGGCCAGTAATGGTCTCATCAGACCAGACCTTGTGTACCTTTTTATTCCCAGAGGTGAGTCAGCAGCGGTCAGTTAACCTTCTGTACTACTGTATCCTGAACAGCACCCACATTAACCCCCCGTAACTGTCCATTTCTGCTGTCATCCCTCAAATCCACCTCCTCTGCTGGGTAGTTAGCAGCAGTGAAACACAGTAAGACAGCAGGTCAGCCTTTAAATTCTAAATCCTTAATATTTTACTTTATATTATATATTAAACCCCATTTTATACAATACACTGTGCTGCGTTTGCATTCTGTATTTGTTCTTATGTAGTATAGTCATCATTTTTATCCCTGAACTCCATATTGGACAATTCCACACTTCATGGCTTACCTAAATGTTTGATTTCCATGCAGGGGACCAGAGTTTGTGTCCTGTCACACAACTGTACGGAAGTTAATTTAATTTAGTTTAAAGTTTATCTCGTAGTCTTCTCCTTAAATGACAAAACTTCTCTGACTGTTATCTCTTAAGAGAAAGACAATAAAATGTTTGCCTGTGTTACACCTGGTTTGAAGACGAGAGATAACGGCATTAAAAACAATAACTGCAAGCACGGTGGTTATCAGCTTCCATAGACATGATATTAATGTTCAACTTCTTTCCTAACCATAACCAAGTATTTTAGTTGCTTAATCTTTAATTATAGTTTGTTTGCCATAACTGCTTTCTTTCCCAAACTTTAACTGTACCATAGTTGCTGTGTACAGAAATTTAAAAACATGAGTATTGGACGTGGAATGAATGAGTTGTTCTTCTGTTACTACTTGTTTTTTTGACAGAATACCTGCTCAAGGTGTGTTTGCTGGCCCCATTGGTCGATACACATATTGTTTTGAACATAACTATGTGACCTGCACTATTGAAATTCACTGTTATATACACAGTGAATTCACACAAACACACCATGGCCCTATAGCTGAGCCCCCATCACTCATAACCACTGTAAAAGGGGGCTAACAAGGGTGTATAGACTTGAGTCACTTGAGGGTTAAAGCTCCCAGAAACCCCTCTGCCCTCCCTTCAGGTTTCCAAGACTACCTTAAATTCCCCCTCCATCTCTCTCCCTCCCTCTCGCCCCTCTCCCTGTGTCTCTCTCTCTGTCTCTTGCTTATCCAAGCGTGCTGGTACTAAAACATCACCGGGGCTCTTTAATTGGCTCTGTCCTAAAGAAGGAAAACCTGTCTATGTGTACACTGACATGAGAGGCAGAGGGGGCACTGGTGGGGTTGTGTGCATACGTATGTCCGTGTGTGTGTGTGTGTGTGTGTGTGTGTGTGTGGGGGGGGGTGTTAGAATGAGGTAATGGGCTGCTTGAA
>JAVQJL010044791.1:0-11664 GCA_036024295.1 Nannoperca obscura | reverse complement strand
CACACACACACACACACACACACACACACACACACAGCAGATTACAGCACTAAGCTAACCGTCGATGTGTCCACACCCGGAATTTCAGTTACAGTCAGGCAGCCTCGCCCACTGGGTGTGGCAGGAGCTCTGTACTGATTTACTAATAAACACAAGGACAGACAGACACACACACACACACACACACACACACACTTTCAGAAGTATATAAGAACTTCACTGGCACATTAACCTTCACTCTGCAGCCTTGAGCCTTACAAGTAACAACCTTTCAAATGTCTGCACTTTCCTTAAGAGGACCAAATGTCCTCAGTTATGAAGTGCGTGTGAGCATGCACACACACACACACACACACACACACACACACACACACTCTCTCTCCCTGTGATACAGCCAGGGTGTCTCCCTGTGTTCTGCTATACAGAGGGTTAAGGTTATATAAGTGTCCAGTCATGGCAGCGCTGCAGCAGTGTAATTAGTCAGAAGGCTGCAGCGGAGGGAGGCGTCCACACAAAGACCTCATTTCCCAGAAACCCTGTTGTGCATTAGTGTCTCTCTCGCTGGCCCTGCCGACTCGTATCAGGAATCTTACCGAGATTACCTCACGCATGGTTTATGGTATTTATGTCCTGTCAACCGTTTTATAGATGTCTCATTAATAACGGAGGTCTACGGAGAAGCACGTATGAAGCAACATTAGAATAGTTCAACATTTTTGCACAACAATACGCAACTCTGCTTTTTTTCTGAGAGTGAGATGAGAATTGTGACAGGGAGAGGGAGCTGGAGTCAGGGAGAGGTTAGCTTAGCTTAGCATAAAGACTTGGGGAAACAAGGAAGCCCGGCCACTTCCAAAATACACCTGCTAACACTTCTAAAGCTCACACGTTGCAACAACAATGGGTTAAAATATGTACTGGAAGAATCTCTTGGCAATCGAACAGCACAGTTGTAGCATCACAGTGAAGAAGCCAGGACGTAGAGCTGGAGACGCTGCACACGGGTGCTGGGCGCACGGATAAACTGTTTCTCTTAAAGAAATTGGTCCAACATGCAATTTCTACATCTCTGTTTGTGTATGGGTTAACGTTAATCGTGTTAATTAGTTTGCTTTAGAGGTGTTCTACTTCCTTACGGTCTTACAAACGTGCTTAATGCTAACCCCGTCTCATACTAAACACTAGCAAAGCACTGATCAACTGAATATGTTGAGGTCAAAACATATTAAAAAGTTAAAGTGTGGTTTGTCACATGTTCAAAAGTTGAGCTGCAGTTTGTAGATTCACATTCAGAGAACTTATCGTGTGAATCTACAGCTCACTGGACACGTCCTTCCTCTGCAGTTGCAGCAATCTGAACTGCATCGTATACATGCTAATGCACATGCTGGTGGAGACCAAGATCCAAACAAAACACGGACCTGCTCATCAAATCATTGCACCACTATTGGTCACAAACATTGACTGTGATTGGCTGAGAGGTTACCACAAACGACCTGCAAAGGCGTGAAGAAACCTGCAGTAAAAGCAGCTTTTCTGATCCATTCCTGCAAATGTGCCGCGTGTATGAACCCACACAGGTGTGGGAAAGGTGTTTGTTCTGAGGCTGGACTCACCCGGCGTCGAGGCTCTGGGCACTGAGGGAGGCCGACCCAGACTCTGTGCCGCTCTCTGCGTCGCTGTCACTCTGATACTCCACCGGAGACGTTGAACCGGGCTTAATACGAACTGCAGAGAGGGCAGGATGGGAGAGGAGAAGGATATTAGAAAGAGGGAAGGAGGGGAGGAAAGAGATTAAGGAAGGGTGATGAAGAGCATGCGAGGCCCAGAGAAAGGGATGAATCAGTGATTGAAATTAGGAAACGGAGGAAGCAGAAGGGAGAGAATAGAGGAAGGGTGGAAACAGACAAGAGAACAGCAGGGGGTTAATAACTTAACAGTGATGCCTGGATTCCAGCAATTTAGCAAGACAAAGACTGTGTGTGTGTGTGTGTGTGTGTGTGTGTGTGTGTGTGTGTGTGTGTGTGTGTGTGGCTGCAGAATCAATGGATCACCCCATGCTAGATGTCTTTTCTTTCACAATCATTTGAAACATGCTTTATCGTTCACTTCCTGTTAACCTGTTTTTTTTTTTTTACAATGTCAAAGCAGAATGTGAACAGATGTTAATGACAAATATTCTGCAGAACTCAAAGACAATGCTAATTAGCAATTAACTGAAAGCGAAATGTCCCGAGGCTATCGCAAACCTGTGCTGCCTGTCCTCACGGTTGAGCAAGCTGTTTCTTATTTACTTACTTATATTCTTTAGAGCAGACATTTGCTGTTAAAAGCTGCGTGTTTGGACATTGAAATGCACGCTGACTTCAGCTGAAGCGCAGAGGGAACACGACCTGTTGTCTCTGGAAAGTCAAGTCTCATCTTCACAACATTTGACACTTAAAGCTGCTATAATCAATACTTTTATCCCCACAACGAACACACATGTGTTAAAGAGAAAGTCACTCATAGTAACGGAGCACCCATAATAAGTTGTCCTCCGTCACATGATCTGGGTCCGGATCAGACAACAGCACTAATTTATTTAGTCTGTTGGTACATTACCCCCGCTCTCCCTCTCTCCCTGTGTCGGTCAGAGTCTCTCACTCCTCCGTCACTCCCTCTCTTTTTCCCCCTACATTCACAATTTGGAAACTTCTTCTTTTGAAACACACATTACAAAAGCAGAAAACACAACGTGAGCAAACAAAGAACAATTTATGCATCGAGATAAAAAAAACTAAACATAATGAATGAAAACAAAAAGTGCAAATTACTGGTGCCCCCCCCCCCCTCCCCCCTCCCCCCAGGAATGTGGCTGCCATACTGTTCAAAGTCCACCCAGCCTGGAGAGCAAGGAGGGGTGGGGCGTTAGGAAGGGTGACGCAAGGAATTTGGGTGGTGGTGGTGTGTGAGTGTACGTGTGTTGGTGTGTGTGTGCGTGTGTGTGTTGGTATGGAGAGGGTCACACACCAAAAGAAGTGTTCTTTGTCTCTGGAGACAATTAAGCCACAAGGGTGGGGGTGGGCAAGACGACCCACCTCCTCTCCTCTCGACCCCTGCACCCTCTCCTCCTTATCCTTCCTCCTCGCCCCTGCAGTACCCCCCCCCCCCCTCTCACCTCACCCTCACCGGCCTCGCTCCCGTCCTCCATCTGCACCAACCCTTCTCCTCTTCCTCCCACACAGCACACAGCACACAGCCCATGAGCAGCGCCTGTCAGCTGCCTCCTGTTTGCTCGCTTTGCAGGTGCAGGAAGAAACTGGAAAAATATCAAAGTTCCCATCTCGTCCTCTCTCTCTCTGCTTCTCCCTCAGTCACTCCCCTTGACGGGCTCACGTCTCTACTCTTTGTCTGTTTCTCTGTTCAGAGTGCAGCAACACAACAGATTTTCAACGAGCTGCGAGAACCGGCGGCTCCTTCACTGAGAACTGAACCTTTATGATATTAGATTACATTGGTTTAAGGGGACACTTGAATGATCCCTCTGAGGAAAGGATAACTCTGCTAGCTGAAAGCTACTGTATGTGTGAGATCATGTTCATGCTGGAGAGGATACAGACCCGCCAGGTTGGTAAATATGACACTAACACTGCTTTAAAAAGTCCAGTGTAATACAGCTTCCCCATCATCCCTGTCACTGTAGTTGACCATGTTCATTTGTGAGATGTGGGAACACAGTGACATTAAAAAGGAGAAGAGATGGGGCAGGAAATATAATAAGACAGCTTCTAAAGACATATTTTAGAGAAAACTAACCGCAAAAAGTAACATTAGAAGCCACACTGAACGTAAGCTTCCTATTCACTCCCAACATTTCCTCTTTACTCCTGAATAAAGTGGTTTAGATGATCTGACCGTCTCACTGCTCGTGTTTCTTCCCCCGATGGACGTAACGATGTCATCATCATCATTAATAGATAATGAAGATCAAATCTTCACTAATAAGGTCCACGTTGTAAACCGATATCAATCTTTAAAGAGCAACTTGTTGAAAATTGTATTTCTGTACCGACGTAGAAGTCTGCGGTGTGTCACCCTGGTGGGTGTGGTTACCGGTGTAACGCTGTGAAACAAGCGGCTTTTCAGCCTGCTGTTAAGTCAGTCTTCATTACCGAGAGATTACTGCTACCACTTGCTGACATTTACAGCCCCTGAAACGGGCAACGTTGCTAAACGCAGCTTTAAAAAAGGCCAATGAAGCAACATTCATTCCTCGTAAAACACCATGTGGGGGCTGCATGTTAAGACGGTGAGGGATCAGACTTAAGGGTCCAATTTCAGCTGTCAGTTATGGAACGAAAGGCAGTCTGATTAGTTCGGACAGGCAGAAAGAGGCTCAGATGTCCGCTTCATGGGAAGTCTTGTAAGTGGCAGCCATGATAAGAGCTGAATGTTAAGGAAATGTGCTTCAGTGCTTCCTTTCTTATCTCCTTTAGCGTAGGGGACACTGGACTGTCCTTTACCAAAGGAAAGGAGATAACGCTGTCCCTAAAGTCCCTGCAGCAGCAACATTTAAAGCAATCATGGCAGAGCCACGTCAATGACATCTGCTGTCACATGATTACACATCCCAGTGTGAGCGTCTTTCCCAAGTCCTCATGAATTCCTCTCGCATCTTTCCTTGACCTCGATGGAAAACGGTCAAGAAAAGATGTTTGGGAAAAGATATAGGATGTCATTTTTGTGACTATTGGACCGCAGTCAAGAACTCCTGGCATGTATTGAACGTGCATCTTCAGGACGGTTCGTCTGGACGTCTGCGAGAGTCACCGCCTCCCTCGTTCACATTCCCAAGAGGCGGCGGCGCTGCTTTGGGTTAGAAACCGAGGTGAACTAAACGGACTTTACTGCAGTTTGTCAAAGGGGTGGAGGCCTGTTTTGCCAGCTTGCCTGAGCAAATGTCGAGCTTCCCCTCGTGTTTACACAGGGATGCATTACACCTCCTTTAACCTCTCCGTTCCCCGTTGCTTAACGGGAATCGACCATCTTACATTTAAGGCCCTCCTGACTAACTCCTGACATGATGACAGCAGGATAAACTCTCACACTTCAGGTTCTTGGGTATTGATCACCTGTTCACACACTGATTAATCTCAGTGGCAGAGAAGGTCGGGACACTGAAGTTAAAAAATGACAGATTATCAGTTACTCAGCAACCTCGTGTTAATCTGCCTGCTCAGACGACGGGACAAGCTCGTTGAAACCAAAATCGGATGTTCATGTTCAAAATGTTCATTCAGGAACATTTTTCTGCAACATGTGTAGAAAAATCCCTGGTTTTCTCATTCAAGTGGAGATATCAATCATCTTCCAGAAAGAATAAAAAAGACGAGTCTAACTAAGTATAACATTCCTCTAACCACACACACTATCTTCCCCAAGAGACTCGCTGTACCCCTCTGAGACCGAGGGCCCCCCCCGTAAATGACAGTGTGGGCAGGAGTGACAGAACCACTGAAGAGCGGTGGTGGGTGTGGCAGTGAAAGATGGAAAGAATAGGAGAGGAGAGGTTTAGTAATCTAACAACCATCTCACTTTATCTTCCTTTTACGAACTGCTATTGCTTTGCAAAATTTCAAACAACCGCTCCCTGCGCTGTGCACTGCTCCAACATCCTGTTTCAACATGATACCCAACCACACTGGAGGAAGGAAGATGCTGTAAAACGCTGTTTCATTCTGACTCAAACCAGCTTCCTACCCAGCGTTTGATGTTGTGATTTTCACTGGTCACATAAGCCTTAAGGGTAAACTGAGGCATCCAACCCACGCTGTGGTGGTGCTACAAGGTGGTCGTAATGTGGTGGTAGTGTCATTAATAGTAACATCTGACGCATGGGCGCCATCGTGCAGCACGTTTCTGTAGACTGTCCACGTGCAGAGTCAATCTCTCCATCTCTGCCTCGCTACATCTGTAAATAACTGCAACTGTGGCGTCAAAGAAAAACGTGTCATCACGTGACAAGAGAAGAAGTCAGGGTTGAGTTTAGATTTCTACAGAGTGAAAGAGGCTGTTTTGAAACACCGTACACTGTCAGAAGGTTTGGAGTAGATGTAAACATGCTATGTATGTAATATTTAGCTTGTTAGCATGTTAGCTTGTTAGCTTGTGTGGTTGCAGATCTCTGGATTGCTGCCAACTTGCTGTTAACTCAGTGATGCAAACATGTCTGGTGTCGCATTCAGTGACGACAGCCGAGCAAATCCACCATTACGGCCTTTCACAGGAAGTTTGTTCCGCTCACCAGATCCTTCTGAGCGCCCGTCACTGCCTATGAGCGGCACTGTAATGGCTGCCGTGGCGACGCCGTCCGTGGGCATGGTGGTGTAGACAACAGGCAGCGACTGCACCACCACAGGGATGGTCTGGAGCTGGCCCACCTTGCTGGGCATAGTGACGGAGGGGATCGTGTGGATGACGTGGAGGATCTGCTGGCCCCCGGCACCCTGAGTGGCCAAGATGGAGCCTGGAGAGAGGACCTAGAGGGACCAGAGGAGAGGAATATGATTGGTCGCTGTAACCCTCCTGAGTACAACCGCTCCAGTGAAGGAGGTAGGAGTTTGTAGTTACCATGGAGCCTATGGATTGCATCGCAGAGGGGATCGGTGTGGCCGACAGGCTGGGTTGGGTCACGGCACCGCTGGGTGCAGGGTTGACTGTGGTGCTCGTCGTAGAAGCAGGGTGCGATGAGGAGCGAGGCTTGTTGAGCGACAGGTCTACGGGCTCGGTCTGGTCCTCGGCGGGGCACGGCTGGGGCGAAGAGGGCTCGGTCTTGCAAACCGGAGGCTCCGACTTCACCTTCAGGTCTGTCGGCTGCGAGCAGTCGTCCCCTACATCTGCCTGTTGGACAGGAAAGAACAGAAGAGACGTTTAGAAAGCTGGTTGTACTTTGGTTGAAACCTGAAACTGAAACTGAAGTAAAAGAGTTTTATATCATTATGATGACACCCCTGCTGAAGAAGTCCTTCAGCTGGTGGGGGATTTCTTACATCAGGGTGAGGCAGATCTCACTCCTCATATCCTCAATTCAATGATATTATCTACTCTTAAATCACAGCCTAAGACCAGTGTCTTTGTCAAACTGAGTATTAATTTGACTGAAAATGCTGACGCGTGCTGCTTTATTGCGACACAATCCACCAAAACCTTCTTGTGTTGCCAGAGGGAAACACACAGCAAAGGTTTGTAAGATCTTCCAGATCACCTGGCTGTTACGTGGCGTTCCAGAAGAAGACTCGTTCATTTTCTGCACAGTGTTGGAGCTGGTTGAACCACCAGTCAAAATAAACAACAAATCCCAGGGTGCATTCTGGTACAAAACATCAGTTCACAGAGCTTGCAGTTCTGCTGCATGTGTGATGGGAAAGCTAAAGATTATGCTTTGTCTAAACCAACAATCAGCGGTTTCAACCTGCGGTGGATGAAATCAGACACTATCCTGCTGTTTTGTTAACAATTGCGAAAACAGAGCATTTTGAATTTGCCACAGCTCTGATTTGCCTCACTAACTGCTGCTGAGGCACGTGGGTATTGTGGTTTATAGAGCCATCAGCCACACCAAAGAACTGATGAAAACTGATGTCTGTAAGATAAACCCTCATTTTGTTAAATCCTCACGAGACTCCTGCGTTGCATTAAAAGAAATACTCGACCCTGTACATGCTGCAAATCTTTCAAGGCGTGAGACGTTTTGCTTTGAGGAACTGCTTCATTCTGGATCCATGCTTTCATACAACTTGCATCAGGCCTTTTCATGTTACGCCCTAGTTTTCTCAGCCGCCCCAGAGGAATGGAGCACCTCGTTCGCCTCGACAGCCACCCAGGGCTCAGCTGCCATGTAGCCTCGAAAGCACGGGGAACAATGGCGGCTGTGTGGGACACTGGGGGGGAGGTGGAGGAGAAAATGAGAGATAGAGAGAGAGAAGGGTTGGACGGGTATAGAGAAAGACTGGTACTGAGCAAGAGAGAGAGAAATGGAGTGAGAGAAGGAGCAGCAGCGAGCCTCCAGTCCAGGAGTTGGCCTCCGTCCAGTTCAGCTGAGTGTAGCTTGGCTCTGGGTGAGGAGGAGAGGGTGGAGACTCTGCTACGCCCTTTTATCGGGTCACACAGTTCAGCTGGAGGCTGGGCTGTGTGACGGTGAGCAAAGGGCACAAACAGAAAGGCTTGTAAACGTCCTCCCGCAGTCAACCATCATTAGATATGCAAATATCCAACTTTAAACAAGTTGCTACATGTCACATTTAGTACGCAGGGTGGTTTCTTTCTTTCTTTCTCTTCACTTGAGATAAACGCTTTACATGTGGTAATGCAGGAACAAAGAGGAAGTATTTTCTCATTAACCGTGTGTCCGAGAAGATGTTCATCCTTTCTATTTAAAAAAACAAACAGACCTGCACTGAACTTGGCGCAGGTGTGGAGGAATTTAAGGAGCGCTATAATATGCAAATAGGAAAGGAAAGGAGATGAGGGAGGAATGAGGAAGAGAAAGGGGGACAGAAGGAAGCAGAGCCAATAGCGTGATTACAGAGACAGAAAGTAGTGAGGGAGTGGACGAGGCAGAGAGGAGAGAAAGAGACGAGAGTGAAAGAGAGTAGGTGGGAAAGGCCTAGCGTTGCCATGGAAACTGGGAGCCATCAGCTGACTCCCATGTTTTTCCAGTCGTTCCCCACCCACCACCAACTCCCTTCTCCTTCCCTTCTCCTCCCAGTCGGTTCATCTTTCCATCACTTCACCGCCACCTTCTTCCTCTCTTTATTTGCTTTCTCTCACCCTCTCTGTCATGACCACTCCCCCTCCCACACCCCCGTCTCACCCTCAAGCTCTTTACATCAGCCACACCCGTGTTTCCTCCCACCTCACCCTCTCATCCCTCGCTGGCTTCATTTGCTTCCTCCCACTCACTCTTGTATTTCTCCGTTCTCTTCTGGGGTTGTCTCCTCCCCTCTCTTCTCCCCCCTTTTATTCCTCTTTTCACGGTTGCTCAGATTAAACCCACAACTCTTTCTAAAATCCCCAGAAGAAGAAGAGGCTGAATCCTCCCTGGACTCCTGCAAGCTCTGTGATCTGAGAGACAGAACGAGGAAGATGGAAAACTTTCTGATATGAGGACACAGAGGTTAGCTTAAAAAGGAGGATGCACGACAGCTCATTACCCGGTGGAAGAAAAGAAACTTGTCTTGAAGAGTCTTTGATTTTACACTTTCATCTGGATTTTAAGGAGCAGAGTTAAGGCTGACCAAAGCACATTTTGTGATTAACTTTTTTTGTATGAGTTCATATTAAAATGCCCCAAAAATAGAAATCTTAAATCTTGTCTTCAGCCAGCAGCTTCGTGTCCCATCCACACCTGAAAATAGCCTTTTTCAAAATGTGAAACGAATATCGGTCATAAAATAAGAAGTATATTTAAATGTCAATAACATTTTGAAAAAACTCAAGGTCAAAACTGTACGTTGAGGAGATGTTTTGATCCCTGAAGAAGAAATTATATGTTTAAAAGGTGATCTCTGATCTATGTTGCTTTTATGAAGTAAATTACTAGTTACTGGCATTGGCACAAATATAATAAACACTGTTGGTTCAATGGCTGAGCAAAGCTTCCTCACCACTCTTCATTTGAATATCAACACCAGGCTGGGTCTCCGTCTGATCTCTGTTTCCACACAAAGACAAGAAAGTGAACTTCCCTTAAAAGTACATCCTCACCTTTCACCTGAAACGCATTCGCATTGTTTGTGAGACAACAACAGTGTGTAAAACAACACAATTCACCTTCAAAGAATAAACTCCAGTCTGAACGCAACGTGAAAAAACCCTGGTGTTGCAGCCGAGCTCGCGAGAGTACCCCCCCCGCACTCCTCAGTGCAACTGCTCCACCATAAAATGGGTCACCCAGTCTAAGCCTTGCAGTTAATTCATGTGATCTCTGACTTGAATGGAAGCGGGTAGCAGCTGTGACTGCAGAGAGAGACCTAATCTGTCCAGAAGACTTTAATCATGTTGCACTCACACCGAGTCTCACACAGAGCTCCGCCATCAGTAACCTAACGTGCCCACGGAGGCTATTTACATGGTGCAGTACGTGTGATTATTGCCCAACGTCCAGGGCACGAGAGTGCAGCGCAGTATTCAGTATGTGACAGAGCTGCTTTATGTCATCCTTCCTGTTTTCTCTCAGTTTGGTCGTATCAGATGCAGCGCAGCCACAGACTGACCCGCGTCACAGAGCGTGGAAAGAGTTAACGAGGCAGCACTGAAGAAACAATCAACACACCTGTGTGAGCAGTCACATGACATATTTATGACACAAGTGGGGTCAACGGTATCCACTCCTGTGATCAAATGAAGAAGTTACGTTTTAAAGACACACACTTTCCATTCAGTGTTCATTCAGAAAAGGGCCTTTTCTTTCTGTAAGGAGGCAGATATCTCGTGCACACATGGCTCAGTTAGTGCAAGAGTTTGCAACAGATGATAATAAACGTGTCAGGACTCAGATTAACACATACAGATAACTCTGATGTCTCTTTTCCATTCCAGGAATTGATCTACAAACTGTTGATACAATAGATGACTTATTGCCAACCATTAACCAATTTCACTTTCAGTTTATGGACTGTTCCTCCTGCTGAGGACTTTCTAATGCAAACACACGGTTTGACCAGTGTTTCACCTCTACAGCATCATCCACAGTGTACAGAAGCACTGAGAGGATCCAGATAAGGTAGTAAGTGAATAGATATTCTATTGTATTTGCTTAATAAATGTGGGTTTTGCACTAAAGCTAGAATGAATTAGACAGAAATCCGATCGCAGATTCTTTCTGATAGTATTAGCCTTTCTCCCTTTGCACATCTCCTTTCAAACATCACACACAGTCACGTAATAATTAGTCTCACATTCCTAATTCTTCAGCTTCCACGGAAATGAGTTCCTGGATATTTGGTGGAAAAGAGCCAAAAGTTACTGCCCAGGTGGAGCCAGAAGGGACCAACAGCAGGTAAAACTGCACCTGTACTGGCCTTTGGTGGAGAATATGATCCTATACACACATTAAACTGAATTCCACTGAAGCCTAAAGAGGCTTTCAGAAACTGTCACTGTTGATTTGTTTTTCTAGTGGACGAAATCAATCGGTCCCGAGGTGAGACGAACAACCCCGGGACTGGTTGTACATGTTGAAGGTGGAGGGAGGATGGAGGAAGAGGAGGACGCAGTGGGAGGTGAAGAGAAGAGGAGGATGAGAGGATGGAGGCGAGATCAAGGGAGAGGCACCTTTGTTACTGATTTGCTGGGAGTGTGTGAATGTGACGATGTCATCTGTGATCGACATGACGTGAGAATACAAGTGTGCTGGACTTGTTGCATGTACTTTTAGAACCATTCTGTGTGTGTGTGAGAGAGAGAGAGTGTGTGAGAGTGTGTGTGTGTGTGTGTGTGTGTGTGTGTGTGTCTGTATGAGTGAGTGTGAGTGTGTGTGTGAGAGAGTGCATGAGTGAGTGTGTGTGTGAGAGTGTCTGAGGGAGTGTGTGCGAGTGAATGTGTGCGAGTGAGTGAGTGTGTGTGTGTGTGTGTGTGTGTGTGTGTGTGTGCGTAGGCAGGCAGATATGGACGATATAATAA
>JAVQJL010044786.1:0-10428 GCA_036024295.1 Nannoperca obscura | reverse complement strand
AGTACTTCACTGTCAGAAAGATGCCAAAGAACCAAAGGGCTGCTTGCTCTATTTTTTTTTACACTACTGTACAATGGATTTAGAGCTCATTATTTCTCTCTTTTTAATCATGCAATTATGATAGAACCTCCCTGATTGTCCAAAAGATGATACATTAACAGAATGGATCCTCTTTTTTTTCAAATATATTTTATGAAAGTGCAGGACTTGTGGCTAAGCATGCAGTGCATTTAGCTTTACACCTGCATTACTGTAGGTTTCCTGCTGTTGCATGGTTGAAACTACACTGATTTGTTGTTTTTCTAAACCAGCATTAGAATGAACTTACAGCATCATCAATCAGTGTTGCCACAAGGACTTATGCCAGTGGTGGCACACTTTCCAGCGACAGAGGAAATAAGCTGGCTGGTGCGAACCATTTTGACTGCCCAGATCCTTTCCCCCGAAGCAAATCCTCTTTTATTCTGAGGTTTCATGTTGGCCCATTTTGTTTTAGGTTAATAGTGCGCCTTTATTAGTCCCATCTCTTTTATTCACTAAATCTAAAGTATGCTGCCACACAAAAGCGTTGGATAATCTCCTTTTTGAGGATTTTCAAAAGAATCTAAGGATGCTATTTTGAATACTTCAATAGTGCATAACGTTATATTCAACTTAAATTCAGTTCATTTTCAAATCATTTTATAATGGAGACCTCAGGTGCAAAGACGGATTACGACCGGTGAATCACACATTTTCAAGACCAAAAAATAAATACATCAAAATAATGCTTCCATTAGGATTTGTAGCCATGCACTGCAGGCTGCTGGTATTCATTACATTAGTGCCAGAAATTTAGACAAATCTGAGTCAAAATGAACCCAAGCTGGGTTAGACTGAAACCCAAGATCAAACTGAAGTACGTTCAACCCTAAAACATAAATTCATCATGTACAGTATTTACATTCAGGCTCTGTAAATATGGGATTTCTAGCTTGGTCCCTTCACTATGGGAGACTGATCATTACACTTGATTAACAAACTAGCGAGGATGAACATCTGCTAGCAATTAACCTTCAGACCTGCATTCAAGCTTGTGGACCAGCATGCATTGGCAGAGCTGGGCCGAGCTCCAGTTCTCTGAAGCCCATTTCTTTCTACAACAACTGTTACTCTTTATTGCAAGACAGGGAGGGAAAGGGTCGTGGCAATGCCTGTTTATGCCTGATTGTAGCACTGGAGGTCAAAGGCCATTTCACTGAAAGGTGGATAGCACTCTAAAAGAAATCCCTGAATTATTGTCCCAATGAGAAATTGACTGATTGTTATCTATCTGTCTTTATCATTTGAAACAAGCAAACTTACAGTAAGTCATTGTGTGCATATCTCAGATACTGCACATCCAGACTCTGTCGCTCTACCTGTTAAGCAGAGTGGATGCCCAGTCTAAATTAAAAATATCCACCAATTAGTCATACTGCGGCTCGGATCAAGTTAGAGATACATTCCTCTTGTTTGACCTTGTTGCCATGGAGGATTATTTTGCCAGGCTTATACAAATCACCCCTGTCTCAACATTTACTCTTGCCAATTCAGAAATGCTGTGTGTACACGGCACTCTGGGAGAAATAAACAACATCATGGAGGCTGCAATCTTTATCCACCTGATCCAGTATTTTGTGGCCAATGTTATAGAGGTAACACAATCTTGAGAGTTATGTGTAATAGTGTATGGGTCCTACTTGTGTGGGATGGGGAGAAAAAAATGAATGCAGGCTGCCTTGTGTCTGTGTGTGGTGCATTCAGCTGCTACTGTGATGCCGTGGACATTCAAAACTCCAGTGTCGACTGCAAAGCAGCACTGAATTGACAGGCTAAATTATCATACACTAAAATTCAGAAAACAAACAAGAAATAAATGCGTTTGCCATCGAGAAGAATGATGTAGATCCAGCAGCATCTTCCATTAAAAAGGCTGTGGTTCATCAACACATAAGTGGAGTTTCCTCATAGCACATGAACGCACCACGGCACAACAAGTGTCAGCTCCGCACACATAGCAGCTTGGATCAGATTTCTCTGAGCAGCTTGCTAAACCAAATGGCATAAGCATGCAAGAACAGTGGTCCGGTGCATGAATATTGTCATAAAAGACAATGAGGAAAGAAGAGGAAAAATTAAAATTTTCCATTGTATCTATCTATCAACACATGTAGCAGAGTGGAGATGGGCTGTAACTATTTATTTCTTGTGCTGATTTAGTGAGAAATGTGTCACCCCACTTTGAATGTTATTGTTATAATGTGTTATACATGCAGCAGTCAAGTTTCCCTCACTACAGTGGAGTTGTACTGACATTTGGGCAACCTAGCTAGCTGCCAGAGTGATGTTTTTTTTAAGGTCTTTGACCGTTTGTGACATTACAGACACAGGCTAGCAGGGAAGGTTTAACAGTACTAAAGCTTAGTGTTTTTTGACATGCACAAAACTACAGTTATTAAAAATGGCTTTATGGTAAATTCATCAAATTAATAATTGTCCCCAGGCCAACATACATGGGAACAATGATTCTTGCTTATAAAATTAACTACAACCAACTGCACCTTTATTAGTCCTTTGTTGTATTACGGTAAAATCTTTTTGCATTTCAATATTGAGTGTTTTTTCTTATTAATAATCATTTGGCTGTGTAATATGATTTAACTCAAATTATTATCAGGATTGTTTTAGAAAGTGAAACATTGTTAAAATGTTTTAATGAAAATATGTAACAACGCTCGCACAGAACCAAATGCTTGCAGTGTTTCTACAGACAATTAACTATTGGACTTATGTTTCTGAAGTGTCTGAAATAACTTTGTGTTAAAAGAAGTATAGAAAGGGAAATTAATGGTAAAATAATTCACAAGCACCACAATTGTGGGGCTGAGCGGTGAACTTCGGTTTAAGCAACTGTAAAGTACATCTTTTAATTTGCGTTTCTCTCTCTTTTTCCTGTCTCTCTCACTCACTGTTTCTCCCAACGAAGGCAACTTGACTGTTTACATCTTGAAAAAGGACAACAGTGTTTTTTTTTTATGGCTGCAAGTTGTAACGTTCACAGCCTGCAGGTGGTGCAGGTGTTGAAACTGCTGCAGCCATTACTCTCTTTGCCTGAAGGCAGCAACATGTTACCGTCCTATGGGTGGAACAGGCTGGAAGTGTCAATGACGTGAACAAGTTTTTGTGCGAGTTACAAACCTGTTCCATGAGCTGCGTTGCATCTAATAGTAATAATAATTAAAAGACCGAAGGCTTTACCATTCCACCTAATTGGATTCATGCAAATAAGGGTCAGACATTGCAATTATGGATAACAGCAGGCTAACGGTTTCCAGTAGTCTTTGTAATAAATTCAGAAGTCCTGAGTCACCTGCAGTTACACTACAGGTAATCATATGGTTTTCTCCATCTAATTTCCAGAACCGAATTAGCTGTTTTCCCTCCAAGTACAACAGCAATTTACAAAAACTATTACGCACAGGAACTATTACGCACGCATCTTTCAGACTCTGTTAAAGGTGATTTGACATACACTCACATTTTTAAGTACACACATTTGTTTTCTAAATGGAAAAGCATCACGAATAAAAAAAAAACAAAGAAAACGTTTCTTTCCTTGACTCTGTTAACCTTCTGTTTTGTTGAGCAGGGCGTGGACAAATGGAATTAAAAAGCAATTTCTCAAAATAAAGTTAAATCTTTGGCACAGTACATGGGAAGAGGGGAAAAATACCTCATGATTGATTGTGAGTGTTCAGATTTGGCTACCATTGATTAACTGTGTCCTTAGTTGGCAGCACCTCAAACGCTATGTCTAAATGATGATTAAAAAGAACCAGTGAAGAGTGTAAGAGAAGGTGAAATAAATATGTTCCAGTTAATTCCAATAGATGTAAATAACGTCAAACTCTACGTTTTTGTTCTTTTTCCACTTCATTTACTCTGTTGGAGGCTACTGATGAATATTAAGTATGTTTACTCAGTTTATTTTGTCAGTGAAGATGACTTACCATAATGACACTGCCAAGATTGCGTTGTTGTATTAATTTCCCAAACAAAAGCTATTCATCAGTGTTTTTCTGTATCTATCAGACTGTTTAACACCCAGGTGGGAATAAGAGCCAAACAATAAGAGATCTGATTTTCCCGGTTAGCAAGACATTTTGGCAGGTCTCTCATTGACCTGATGTCATCATATTGTGCATTGCAACAAGACACACGGCTGATCAAATTATTGAAATCTGTAGCTGTTCCCACAATTCACAATAGTCAACAATTAATCACAGGGACAACAAACTATGTTCACATTGCAAATGGGTTTTTCTATAGTGTGACACACTTTTCTTGTTCTATTTCATGCAAAAAAAACTTTTAGAGACGCTTTAGTTCCTAAATATCACTGTATGTGGAGGGAAGTCTTCACTATTGCCATGAGGAAATTCTTTGTTTTTCTCTTAAATAGTGAGATAAAATGTCTTTAAATATAAACTTGTATTTTACCTCATGGCAAAACCGGTGCTTGTTGAGTTGTGTTAACATTCGCTCCAGCCTCTCAAGAAGTATTCATTCCCTCCCCGCAGTCCCACTCAGATAAACCCTTATCCTTCTTATCTTCAGCAAATCAATACCTACCTCAGCTACTTTGGGAATCAGCCATCCACACACATCAACTAAGAAGGGATGCTTCAGAAGCACAAAGCAGAAATCCTTGGTGGAAATCTTTGCTTGCGTTAGCATCTTCAGGTGTATCTCTCGGTGGTATTTGAGCTTTCAGAATATACAGAGGAAACAGGAACAAGGTAACTCATCCTCATCATTACGCAAGCTGTTTTTTATTGGTGTTATTTTTGCATGTTTCCTTAATGCAATGTGTGAGTGTTTGTCTCTGAATGAAGCATGTTACCAAATTGAATATCAAACAGTAGAATCAGTCCATTCCCTTTATTATGAATATTTTTCCTGAATTATCCCTCAGTGTCTAAGAGGGTCATTATTACAGGTCAGTATGTTTGGTTCAAGCCATTAATCTAAGTGTGTGTCCTTTGAATGTCATAAATCATATTGTACATGTTTACATTTGACATTTCTTTGCATTTAACAGTGCATTCATATCTCTGCACGCTTCCTGTAATCATCAGGGCATGAATATTGATATAGGATCTCTCCAGGCAAGTCATCTAAAATGAATGAAGACAGGCCTCCAGCTCAGACAGATCTGCACAAACACAGCATGCTCATTAAAGACCAATTGTATAATAATGTGCACCTGTCTGGAGAAATGAAAGGTAGCCTTCCTGAACGTGTTCCTCGCACAGAGATCTGGAATTAGCCATTAAGATATATACATGTTTTTCACTGTTTTATGTGCAGCGACTTTGCCTGTTATGTTTAGTTTAACTGGAAGGAGTAACGATTTATTTACTGCCAAATGATTAGACTTGAGGGTGAGAAAATGAATTTACTGAGGTTAAGTGACCGCTGTTTACTAGATCACAATCGATCAATCACTTGTTTATTACTTTTACTCCAACGTTTACCGTATTTAGACTGCCATTTTTCAAAAAGCAGACTAAAAAGAATGAGGTGATGATTCATTTTGAATTTCCAGAAAATGTTTTAGTACAGCCTTACATTTCTAACTGTAGAAGCAGTCTGTGAAATACAGATGGTCTCGGACCCCCTAATTAACAACTAGAACCCCACGTAGAAAATCTAATTTTAAGCAAATCTTTTACTATCATATTTTACTATCCAATATTTTACTATACTATTAGTGACAGACAGACACTGTGAAGCATTACTTAAGTTTGCCTAATGCAGACATATTTCATGGAACTTCTATGACTCCCAGGAGGCAAACAACTATTATTTCTTCTTAGCTTGTCTCTGTGGCACCATGGATTTTTCAGGTTAAGGAGATACTGGATTACTCGTGAGTTGCGTTATCTTTGGATCACATAGAAACATATGGAATCAGATATGTGCCAATAAAATCAAACCAAACTTTTAAAATATCAAACAAAAATAAGCGTTTAACTCACTGAAGCAAACAAAATGTAATCTCAAAAGTAAACCGTACAACTTGAAAACAAATTATTTGTGTAATGGTGTAAACTATTGGTCTTTACTGTTTTGAACATATCTTTTGTTTACAGCTCCCTCTGCTTCTCTCTCACTGACTTTTGCTCTCACTGTCTGCTGCAGCGCTTTCGTTTGGGCTGCCTGACTTTTTGTTTGCAGTTTGCAGTAATTTTGCGTGGGCGAGTTTTTCAGGGGTGCATGCCCATTGCATTGCATTTTAGTGACAGCTCAGTACCCCCGACGTTGTTAAGGGCAGCAAAATACTATTGAGTTTCGGTTTTGGTGGACATGGACATCCCAGCGGTGCTGTGCATTCACTACCCACTAGCTAACTTTACTTGATTCCTAAAAGATAAATAAAGTGTAAGTATTAATCATATATATATATAATATATATATATATGTTGTTGTCTATGCTGAACTGAGTACTTTTGTTTCGTTGTGTTAAGTTAGAAGTTAAGCTAACCTTTGCTATAAGTTAGCTTATATCTAATTAACGTTAGCTAACTTGCTATATATAAGTACTACAGTTACTAGTACCTTATTAGTTCTGCAGCTGCTACTACAACTGTTACTAGTACATTACTACCGCTTCTACTACTCTTTTACCTAACTAATTAATAACGTTAGCTAACTTACTATCTATAACGATTGCTAGTTAAGTAAGGTTAGCATACTGTGTGTATGTGTGTGTGTGTGTGTTAGAAAGGCCTAAACATATTCTAAGATTCATTTTTTTTAATCTTTTAGCTTTTAAACATAGAGCATGCACACAAATTACTTAAAATAGAACCTTTCCCATTTGATAATAGTACCTGTGAGCAGGATCTTGTAATTCTGAAGACCCAAAATAGATGCTGCAAATTTATCACATCTTTGTCTGGTTTTGTCAAGTTGTATTCACATATTTTGCTCCAGATGGAACAAGCCCCAAGTTGGGCCTGCCAATCTGCCATTATTAGCTTCTGATAACCCAAGATTTAGGGTAACAGGAAATAATAGTGGAAAAAAAGGTATCAGAAAACATCCTGAAGGCTGGTCCTGGCTTCCAGCCTTGGCATGTCTGTATGAGCAGTTGGTATTGGTCTGACTTAACTTTACTGTCTTTCAGCCAATGGAGCATCTTTTCCAGGATCACTGCACTGATGCTGACCCAGAGGATGGAGTGATGGTGTCAGAGATCCCTTGCGCCCCGTCAGACCAGAATCTTGCTGTCCTTTGGGGATTAATAAATCCCAAGACATCGACCTTGTGTCATCAGGAGTTCTATATTCAGACACTTGATCTTGCGAAAACTGTGTTCTTGAAGCTGAAATCCATAACAGGCCATTTTGTTCCACCTTTGGGTAGCAAGAAATAGGCTGTTTTTGTCTGGGCACATACAAGACATATATGTATGTACAGCCATGGCCAAAAGTTTTGAGAATGACACAAGTATTGGTTTTCACAAAGTTTGCTGCTTCAGTGTTTTTAGATCTTTTTGTCAGATGTTACTATAATATACTTATAAGTATAATTACAAGCATTTCATGAGGGTCAAAGGCTTTTATTAACAATTTAATCAAGTTTATGCAAAGAGTCAATATTTGCAGTGTTGACCCTTCTTTTCAAGACCTCTGCTATTCGCCCTGGCATGCTGTCAATTAACTTCTGGGCCACATCCTGACTGATGGCAGCCCATTCTTGCATAATCAATGCTTGGAGTTTGTCAGAATTTGTGGGTTTTTGTTTGTCCACCCGCCTCTTGAGGATTGACCACAAGTTCTCAATGGGATTAAGGTCTGGGGAGTTTCCTGGCCATGGACCCAAAATTTCGATGTTTTGTTCCCCGAGCCACGTAGTTATCACTTTTGCCTTATGGCAAGGTGCTCCATCATGCTGGAAAAGGCATTGTTTGTCACCAAACTGTTCTTGGATGGTTGGGAGAAGTTGCTCTCGGAGGATGTGTTGGTACCATTCTTTATTCATGGCTGTGTTCTTAGGCAAAATTGTGAGTGAGCCCAGTCCCTTGGCTGAGAAGCATCCCCCAACCATTAATGGTCTCAGGATGCTTTACTGTTGGCATGACACAGGACTGATGGTAGCGCTCACCTTTTCTTTTCCGGACAAGCTTTTTTCCGGAAGCCCCAAAGAATTGGAAAGCGGATTCATCAGAGAAAATGACTTTACCCCAGTCCTCAGCAGTCCAATCCCTGTACCTTTTGCAGAATATCAGTCTGTCCCTGATGTTTTTTCTGGAGAGAAGTGGCTTCTTTGCTTCCCTTCTTGACACCAGGCCATCCTCCAAAAGTCTTTGCCTCACTGTGCATGCAGATGCACTCACACCTGCCTGCTGCCATTCCTGAGCAAGCTCTGCACTGGTGGTGCCTCGATCCCGCAGCTGAATCAACTTTAGGAGACGGTCCTGGCATTTGCTGGACTTTCTTGGGCACCCTGAAGCCTTCTTCACAACAATTGAACCTCTCTCCTTGAAGTTCTTGATGATCCAATAAATGGTTGATTGAGGTGCAATCTTACTAGCAGCAATATCCTTGCCTGTAAAGCCCTTTTTGTACAAAGCAATGATGACTGCACGTGTTTCCTTGCAGGTAACCATGGTTAACAGAGGAAGAACAATGATTTCAAGCACCACCCTCCTTTTAAAGCTTCCAGTCTGTTATTCTAACTCAATCAGCATGAGAGATTGCAGTAGACTTTGTGAAAATTAATATTTGTGTCATTCTCAAAACTTTTGGCCATGGCTGTATACAATGTATATTGTGCCAATGATCAGTACACACACAGGACAAAAATCAACAATATTGAAATTTTGATTAATTTCTTGGGAGGTAATTATTGTAATGGATTTTGAAGAGTAAAAATGGAAGCAGCGTAATTAGAGAGTACTTGCTATTGTTTGTGTGTGCGTGTCCATTCATGAAAATTACCGTAAACAGCATGGTCCTGTTCTCCTGCAGGCTGGTGGCCTGTACTCCAGCAGAGGTGACGTGTGCGTCAGTAGTGTTGGTGTGAGAGATCTCTGGTGAGAGTCCGTTCTCATCCAGGGCCTGCAGACAGGGAAAGCTGGGGTCTCTTTTAAACAGGACGGGACGCTTCCCTGCTATTGGGCTCCCTGCAGCACAATTACTGACGCCACTACTGTCGAGTCCATTGGATGGAAAGGTTAATGCTCTCCTCAGCCCACCCACAACCCCCCGGCTATTTTCTTCTTTATCACTCGTCCCTGAGCCATGCAACTCGCTAAACTTCTCGATGCACTCGTCAATCAGGGCAGGGGGGGCTTTCTTGTGAGCAACACTCACACGGCCGCAAAACAACACCTCGAACTTCTTGGCAAAGGCGGTCGGAGACACAGCAGCAGAGGGTGCCATGGAGGTTGTTGTCGTTGAGAGAGAAGAAAAACATTTTTCAGAGGGATCGCTGCCTCCAGAAGAAGTTTTGTTGGAAATGGTGGTGATGTCATCGTTGCGTGCCGAGCTCTTGCCAGCCTGCCTCAACGTACTGATGATCTCAGGAACCTGAAGGGATAACAACCAGGAGATAAGAACGTAAAACATTTTGTAATTGGATCACAATTAACTTTTAACCCTTGTGCTACCCTGTGGAGAAGACACTGGGTCAAGACAATGGGCCACTGGGTCAATATGACCCGGCAAGGTAGCACAAGGGTTAAGAGGCCTCATCCACATCCACCTCCATCAAAAGACAACCTTTATTTAAAATACACCACTGACCTATACCAGAGGAAGCACACCAGATGCAGCAAACAACCTGTGTTTATTACGGACCAACAAAGGGAATGTATCCAAACTCATCAATGCAGCCAGCTAGACTCAGGACAATAAACCTATACATGTCTTCAATTTTTTGCCAGACCACATACTTTTATCCGTAGCTCTACATATGAAACCTTTTCAATTTTCTTCACATGGTGTCCAAAAACATAATTATTTGCAACTTCTATAAAGAAGTGCCTATTAACACTTCAGCACATGCTTTAGAACATTTCAATTTCAACATTTCATTTAAGTGAATGAGAAAGTGTGTCCTAACTTTTGATTGGTAATGTACACGTCATTTGTAGTAAATGGGATAGAACACTGTGGTCCTTTAAGGATGCTCTCTAACGTGACACCTTGGAGCTGCAAAACAGTTGGTCGTGCTTTAAAGCATTTTATCTTGCACTGCCACCACATGCATAGCATGTGGCTCTGTTGAGCCATGTATTCCTATAGATCTCAGTAGCAACGACTTCATGAGCTTCTTTAATGATAAAATTGTAACTATTAGAGACAAAATTCAGCACCTCCTGCCCTCAGCTGGTAC
>JAVQJL010044778.1:0-15629 GCA_036024295.1 Nannoperca obscura | reverse complement strand
GTCAACACCAAACAAAAAACCCATAAGTACAAAGTTAAATAACAAAAAGATTTAAAAGAGCAAGTAAGACGAGCGGAGCAACCGTATCGGGCAGCACGCACTTACAAGCGCATGCGCACTGTAGGAGTAGTAGTAAGTAGGAGAGTAGTAGTAGTAAGTAGGAGAGAAAATATATGACTTATTATACTTTCCCCAAAGCTTCACAAGAGATTTAGATTTAGTCTTGACATGTGAACTTGTGACAAAGTGCGCTCAACTACGTCATTTGTCACTTATGTCATTTGTCAATTACATACCTGTTTATTTCCTAGTCATTTGATTACCACACCTTTTATTTGTTAAGTTTCATTAACTGTTATGTTAACCATGAATACACATTACTATCCAAGGTCTATTGGTGGTTAAAAACCGCTTCCTGTTTATGCCGAACAGATGACTCAATTTTGAGACTCAATTTTGACCCCTACATATGTTCAGGACGGGAATGCCATCAGTATGAATATGGAAAAAATGTGATCATTTGGATCATTTAGTTTCTTTTTTCATGATGCTACATCAAAATTTGCAGTGCAGTTAAATTATAACTCTTACAAATTCAAACGGTCCTTGCAACAACTTGGTCGTCAGGCCTTAAAAAGACAACTCTGCAGTCCTAAGCAGCAGCAGGAGAGTTTCCCAACCGTTGACTTTCCACTTAATTACCCAGGAAAATCAGAGGCAGGTTACACCACACAGACAGGAGGGAGTGGAAAATGCTGTCTAACCTCTTTCACTCCTCCCCCCCTTCTCCCTGTAACAGTGCAAATACTCACACACACACACACTATAACACATTCTGTTGCAAGAGAACGTGGTAGACATTAACTCCCAGTGAGACACAGTCAGACTGATATGACTGGGCATGACTACCCTCTCACTCATTTTTCTCTGCAGCATACTTCTGTTGTATGATGCCCATGCATTACACATTCAACGTCATGATGCCTTCTGTACACAAAAATACTTAACTATTAACTATATATGAATGTTTGAAAAAACTTGGACAGATAAGGTCTGACTCTACAACAAATCATCTACTATGCTGTGAATAACCATGCTTTATACTCACTCAGGTTGAATTATTAGATTGTCCTCACTCTGACCCCCTTTATACTGTAGTCTAATATGTGAGGAATTTGGCTCATCATTTTATTCTTGTGTAAGTATTTCATCTTCATTAGGATAAAACACAGACAGACAGACACACACACATTCATCATGACTATGTGAACCAAGGCCAGCAGTGCAACTGTTAAAGCCACAGTCAGAACATGTTCCTCCTTCCCTATTTGGTGTTCCTCATTCCGTCCATTCATGAACTTAGAATGATTGATATAGCAGCTTTGGTGTAAAGGAAATGTGTTCTTGTTGAGTGACTGTGTTAACAGTGGCAGGGCGACATTATTTTAACTGACTTTCTGCTTCTCAGGAGGGGAACGACTAAACTGGAAGGCACTTTACTTACTACTTAACTTCAATGAAAACAATTCAAGCTGACTCTATTATCCAGGGTAACCATGAGATTATTTCTACTGAAAAAATAGTCCCATTGAAAACTGTTCAAAGTAACCGGAACAGTTTCTGAGAGACACATTGTTATTTATTTATTTAATGAATGTATTTCTTTCAATGCTCTTAACACAAATAAAAAGCCATTCACCTTCATTATTTAGGATTTAGGCAGAGATCTGAAAACCTGCACAAATCAAACCAAATTGTGAGGTAGATATTGAATGTTCTCCATTATACATTTCTCTTAATCACATAAGGGATATGATCTCTTCCCATTTCCAGTTCCAGTTCCCATTTGTCTGCATTAGTGAGGAAGCAGTTTAAAATTTTAGCCACACTCCTAATTCCCCAAATTCCCATTTAATTACAGATCTAATCATTTGCAGCATTCTTCTGAGTATTTAGCAGTGTACAGACTCAACACTCTCACTGGGTCCCATTTATGCCTCAAATCAGCTATTCTGAAGCGCTTCAACACTTGTGTACAACATTTATACTTAATCTTTTGTGAAGGTGCTACCCCAGAGTTGGCGAAGCACTTCCACGTTTTTTATGGCTCCTGACTCAGGAGTTCATGTTACAGGAAATCTGACATGTTAACCAGTCAGCTGTTATTCAGCAGAAGGAACAAAGTTCACAAGTTCTTAAACCTTTAGCCAATACCAGAGTTTACCTGACAGAACATCACTAAATAAAGTCATATTAAATATATTGTGTCTATTTATTGTACAAAAAGAGATCACTAAATAATAAACAATAAAGGGGGTAACAATCACCGAAACAAAAAAAGGTAAGGACTTCCTAGCATGAACCACAACATTAAAACAAAACTAGTCTCTTGCGATACAGATAAAGAACCACAGCATACACACGTGTATTCTTATTTAGTAGATTTAGCTAGTGTGTGTTCATGGTTGAGATTATGAAAAGATAGTCCTTCTTGTTAATAGAAGCCAAAAGTTACAGTCTGTCAAGGTGGTTGCTGCAGAGTCAGTATTGTCAGCACTGTAATAGGCTGAGGACACCTGTTTGTCAAAAAGAATTACCACTAATCATCTTAAAGTCCTAAAATAATCTTAATAGAACGATTGTTTATGACAAATTATCAAAGATGATGAAATTAACTACGGACATCCTAACTTGTCATAGAAAGAAAAGATGGTACTGACTAAACCATTTTTGAATTTCCTCCAGCTTTCATCCATGCTGCTGGTCACTTGAGGGAAACCCAAAAGATAGGTCCAGATGGTATATGGAGTATATAGAAATGGTGATATTTAACTGGTTTGGAATACAAGTCTTGCTGCTTATTATATCCATGGAGTTGTGACTTAGATGACAGAAACTTTGTTGGTCTACCTGGAGGCCACATCATGTCTGTTAATAATCTACCAGGACACATTTAATAAGAGAAAACAATGCATTTTCAAAATAAATATGTTTTAATAGTTACACTAAAAACAACCAAAAAGAGTTAATATTGTGAAACATTTTACAGCACCAATAAATATATTAATGTGAAAATATACAAAACATGTGTGGCTGTACAAACTAATTTAAATACAAATAGAATGTTGTCATCATCAGAGGACTGGAGAGGCACCACTCCGGCAGCTGGTTTTAGTGAACACATTCTCAGGCCTCTGGTTTGAGGGTGGGTCTATTTCTGATAATGTTGTACAGAGCATTGCAGGTAGTACAATTAGTAATTCACACCTTTGAATGAATAAGTATTCAAAACGGTATCTAAGTTATGGCAGCAGTAGGGACTTAAGTTAGGGCATGTTGTGGCTGGTCCTGTCAGTTAGAAAAGAGTGTTTTGGTGTAGATGTACCCTTACTTCACCAACTTAATTACCTCAAATAAATAGCATTATGTCGTTCATTTCACACTGGGCATTGTTTCAGCACTCCTGGTTTACTCTTTGCTGACCAACTTTGCCAAAGTTAGACAATGTAAGGATTTGATTTCTGACTAAGATACATGTACACAGCTAAATTGTAAAATCCTTGTTATTCCTTGCAACTTAAGATACAATTTATATCCTATTTTTTCTTCATACATCTCTTTTGTGGCTAATCAAATAGGAAGGTCTTTTTCTCATATGGCATCAGTTTAACATTACAGGAAATGTTTGGTTTGTGGTAAGTGTCTGTATCCTATTTAGCCACACAACAGTGTAATACTGTGAGTGAGGACATTACGTTAGTTAGTGCTTAGGTTCAAGTCAGAGAAAACACTGCCAGTTTACCACCCTCAGACTAGAGGCCTCAGTCTTCACTAAATTAGGTCCGAGCTGAGCAGTAGCAACGATATTCTTTCAGTCCTCTGTATGACGTGTCTACGGGCCCACAAGTGCAAAACCACATGTCCATCGCCCTAGTTCAAAATGAAAAACACCTGCGTTGGTGCATCATTCACACATGTTGGTGGCTGGGGTTTCTATCGGTCAACAGGCCCACCGTGATCCCCCTTTGGCTGGTTAGAAACCAGCCACATCTATTTAGCTGGTTAGAAACTCAGCTTTAGTTTAAATCAGGAATGTCAAAGCATTGTCTTTCAGTGCCCCATTGGGCAGAGTTTACAGTCATACATGTTCTCTGTTCAATCTGTGGATAGACTAAAAATAGTTAAGGAGTACAAACAAAAATAACCTTAACACTGCATATAAATATCAGAATACTGAACATATTCTATAAATTAGATGTAGTGTACTAGAGAAAGGGATATCTTGCAAGTATATACAGATCATTTAAGATTAACTGCTCTGTTGTGGATGGCTAACTATTTTTTGGAACACTCATAAAGCCATTAAATAAGAAAACTGTAAGGTTGTGATCTGATCTGTGATCAGCTTGTCTAGTTACTTCTTGTGTCTGTATATACCAACTGTAATATCCCTTTAGACAGCCTGGTCTCAAGACTTTTTGTGAAAGGAAAACAATAACTCAAAATGTAAATAATAAACTCTGTGCACAAAAAGAAAGACATCTATTTTCCCAATTGGGAAGGGTTACAAGAAGGAAACCAAAACAGAAACAGGCAGTGGTTTGTTACCTTGTAACCCTGATGGAAACTTACATTTCCTAGGTATTATTCTACCCTTAACTCCAACATTCAAAGTGGTTTAATTGCATACACTTAATGTTATTCCTAATCCAAGTCTAACATTGACAAAAACCTTGTTACTTCTACCAAAACTTTACCATTAGCTATTCTTCAGGTCAGTTTTTGCCATCATTACGTAACCCTTCCATGAGGGAATAAGATCATCTTCACATTATCTGTCAGCATGGCAAATAACCTGCATCCAGTCACTTCAGGAAACAGAGACTTTTTAGGTGTATTCTCACAGCAGCTGGAGTCAGTCCGTACAGTGGAGTCCAAACTTCACAGCATGTCACAGAGGGAAACACTTCAAGTACAACAGGCGTTCCTCCGCCTCCTCGTCCTCTGTCTGTCTCTTCTCAGCCTCTTCGGTCAGAGGTCGGAGGCGAGCTCTGCTTCTGCTGTACTGCTCGACGAAGTTGTGGTCACCAGTTTGTTTTCTTACTTAGAAATGTTTAAGATATTCATATTCACAGCAGACCAGCATCCAGTGAAGTGTTACATAAAATAAAAGATTTCTTCTACCTATGAGCAGGACACCCCTGAAACATTTCCCATTCACACGCCAGTAGCGCATTCGTTTCACTTTAAATAGTGTATTTTTATGTAGCAGCAATACACATTGTCGATGTACTTATAGTATATGTACATATATATTAATATCTTTAGGCGGAAAACAGACAGAAGCCAAATATGCATCCAGAATGTCCTGTCTTGCATTGTTGTTTCGTGTCCTTGCAGGGAATGCATCCTCATGTTTCAAAGTGCTGTGCCAAGAAAATAATTCCTTCATAACAGTGTTGCTGGTCTCATCTTCTCGGTTTGTCACATCTGTGGCAGACAAGATGAAATATCTGGTTAAGTGACAAGCAAATTCATTTGTACAGTCTCATCTCACAGAATATGATGAGCAGATGTCTTGCACATATCACCTCCATGCAAAAAAGGGATTATTTAGAGACAGGGGCAGAACAGGAAGCAGAAGTGTTATAGTGAGGGAGTTTGAGGATAGATCTGGGTTGGTATCCACCTCCTGGTACTGTTTTTGCTAGTCTTTGAAATTTAGCTCAGGGTTCAGTTGAGTGGAGTGGTGGGGGTGAACAGACATCTAAACGCCCATCCTTAGGTCCTGTCCACTCTCTCTCCAGAACAACTGCTGAGCAGCCAATTAGAATGATGGTGGTGACTCCACCCAGACGTTTGTGGCTCTCTAAATCCAATGCAGTGCGGGGGGTCCCTAGGGGGTCAGAGGTCATGGAAGTGGCTCGGTCAGGAGAGGTAATGAAACACAGCCTTGTTAACTAGAGGCAGCAGTCCTAACACCTCTCTATTTGGCTTTGTGCTGCACACAGTCAGGGTGAGGAGTTTAACTCCACTGATTAATATTTGAGTGTTTCTTACTCATAAAAGAGAACCAGTAAATGTGACATGCAAGCAGCATGAGCACTATCTCTGCATTCAATCACCTGCAAAGCTTTGTCAGAATGAATGATCATGGAAACCTTGCATCATTGCTAGACCTGCATGAAGTTTTTCTGACTCCTTATCTAAGATACAATTCACTTCCCTCACAGATAAACACATCATCACTGGCATGTAAAAACCTTGTGTCTGCAAACGGGTGGTTTTCCTTCTATTTCCTATGTCAAGAATTCATTTTCACACTCAAGTTTTGGTTGTATTTATGAGATACCGGTCTCTGAGATTGCTGCCTTCAGCCCAATGAAATAGGGGTCAATGGCATGACAGGAAACAAGCGGATAGTGGTGGGGTTGTGACATGCAACAAAGGTCCCAAGCTGGAGTTAAGCCAGGCACAGTGTGGTTATTGGTTATGCATTTTAATCATTCGGCCAATCAGGATGCTCTGAAAAATTGGAACTAGTCTGCTGAAGGATTAGGCCCACTGGAAACTGCCCATGGTGAGGTCCGTGGATTGTTAAGAGTAATCCGGAAACAATTTCAGCACGATGTTGTTCAGTTTTTAAATGCTGATTTTGAATGTTTTGGGCACTAAAAATGAAATTACATTCACCTTCATTGTATTAGGGTGAGTTTTATTAAGGTAAACAAATAAAATCAAAACTGTACTTACTAGAGGTAAATATATCTATGTTTTATTTTTCAATCCTCTTAGGATCCTTATAAAACCCTTTTAAAGTCCTTCATATAATCCAGCTAAAAATGAAGTCAACTTAGTCAATTAAGAAAACCATTCTTATTTTACCAAACACACCTTTGAGACCGAAGATTTTCACTCAACAACCGCTTGTGATGATGGAAAAGATGAACAAATGGCAAAATCATTATGGAGATCATACTGCTGTGTTTGAACTGTAGCCTAAATAATGACTGCTGGTTGCTTCATCCAGACTGACCTAATATGGAATATTTGTGTCTGGGAGTTTCTAACAAAAACCCACGTGTTTATAGTAAACGTTGCCAGTGTTTTAAGTCTGAGCTGAATAGTGTCATGGTTACATGTCATAATTAATCATTAAGACTGAATTAAATCCAATGACATTATGAATACTTTAATCTGAGTTGCATCTGAGAAGAGAAAATAGAAGCACAGAGAAGCACAGAGCTGCCACATTCCCATCTACAAACACAAACACAACATGAAAAAGCAGGAAGAAACATGCATTTCTCAGCAGAAATCCATCTGCAGATGGACAGAGAGATGGGAAGACGGGTGAGAAAAAGGGGATTCCAGGCATGTTGTTTATTGTGTATGTATGGTAAACAAACCTGCAAGTTCTTTCGTTTAACTCAAGTTGCCTGGACTTGCAGTCTAATTGTGTGAATTTGCAGGAACATTTACAGGTGAGAGGGTCCTGCACAAACAAGCGTTTTCTTCTCTCTGAGCAAGGCGCACAGTGGCTGCAAGGGAAGCAAAAAGGGAGAGACAGAGAGAGAGAGAGAGAGAGATCTAAGCTATAGAGCGAATTCTGCAGAAAGGGCAGACACAGACACTCATGCAACACCCCCCACCTCCCCACACCCAGCCTACCACTCACTAAGATCACTTTGTAAAGACAATATGTGTTTATTTGTTTACACATGGGACAGGATTTGTGATTCTGATTGGATGTTTCAGCTATAAGACCACCAACCCACCAACCCTGAGATCTTGGTGTCCTTTGGCCCCTATATAACTGAAGCTTGGTATGATCTGCTCCAGAAGTGACACAGGGTCATACACTCCTCATATGTTTGATGCTACATTTGTGTAAATCACAGGTCTGAGGGTAGTAATTATATTATAATTATAAAATTAAACTGACTCTGCCCTTCGACCACCGATATCAAATGTTCTGCCCCAACATTCTGTTTCATCCGGAACACAACTGACATCATATTGAGGAAGTACAAAGGAAGTACTTCAATGTGCTGTAAAAATGTAAGGGATTTAATGTTCAAGGGCATTAGTGAATCAATGCTATGAACAAAATACTAAAATGTACATGAATGCTTTGCCCATCATCACTGCAGAACCAAGTCAAGAAAACTGGCTGGAGCCTCTTAACACTGGGAGGAGTTGGCGCAGGTGCCCATAACAGATGCACAAAGATGAAAAATGAACATCTAATAGTTTGAAGTTGACATTATAGTTGCTGCAGTATCTGTTACTGTGTTCAGCTTATGACATGGAAGGTCACACCAGAGACACAACAGGGACAGAACTAGATATATAAGGGTAGTTGCTATGGGGCAACAAAGAACTATGCTTTGTCTCATTTAACTGATTTTGCTTTGCAAAGCACACATCCAAGCAGCAGGATCAATTCTATATCACCTTCTAGACACCCTGTGTGAAAACAAGAGCAAAGCAACCCAAAGCAGAACTTATCGGTGAACCTCTCAAGGCAACAATGATCTTAAGCTAAACACACCACAGGTCTGTACTTCTGTACTTTAATTCAGAACTGTAGCGGTTGTGGCCATCTATCTTCTGAAACTAAAAGATAAAAAAGCCCCCAACAGAAAGTAGAAGCAGCTAGCACTTATCAGTACAGCACACTACAGAACAGCAGACAGCCTTAAAGATAACCATTTTCATAGAGATAACATAACAACTTCATTTTGCTGCCATAGAAAGGCACGTTGTTGCAGATATAAAAAGGATGCAGGTAACAAATGGAACCTGTGTACAAAAGCTGTATTTAGAAGATACCAGAAAAGATACCCAGCTGATGTATTGACCCAGGCCTCAACAATCCTGCTGGTGTCTTTAGCTTTCGGCCCTTACCCCTGAGAAACAGAGGAGATGGCAGGAGAAAGACAAGAGCAGATGCAGATGCAGTCATGCAGGGTTCAATCAATAGCTGATAAAGCCAAAGAAGAAGTAATCAACCAACAGAACTTCTGCAATAATCTCGTCTCCTCATTTGTAACGGTGGATATTGACAGGAACACTGTAAATATCCACATTCTCTTTATAGCACCTCCACTCCACCCTGCTGCACGGTAAACTTTCTGCCTACGTACACAGTGATTGACGGGCAGACATCCAACAAGGCCGGACGAAGCTCAGCTCAGTTCAGCCCCATGACAAACGACTTTGACTTAGCTAACATGATCCCATCCCACCTCCGCCAATCCATCAGGTTTTAACCCGCCAAAGCTAAGTTTGGCACACATGCACTCCTCTTATCAACAATCTGAGCTACCAGTGAGAAGCCTCAAGACACTCACAAACCACACGCATACGTTAAACACACACACAACCCTATGTCAACTGTGACAGTGAGTTCTCTTAACTAGCGACGAACAACACCTCGGCTCGTCTCTGAACTCATCCTCTATTTTCACCACTAAAAATAAAAATAGCATGATAGTAACTGCATGACACCTGTCGCTATGATTAGACTGGGGAAGGGGAGGTTTGTGCAACTGGAGGCAGACAGCAGCGGGTGGTCTAAAGTCAGCCGACTACGCCTCAAACACTCACGCTTTTATAGCCACACCATAAAGCACTAAACCTGCTGCCATAAAAAGCGCACGCTCAAAGTGTGAGAGCCCTGTAAAGATAGGTGGAAGATAGGATCTGAGGATGGCCCAACTCTGGACCACCCCTCCCCCCTCTCATCCTCTAGAACACATGACAAAACAGAAAAAAACATAGAACACGTACTTACTATTCTTTCTTTGCTTGAACATCTGGCTTTAGTCTGAAATAAAACAGATGATTTAGATTTTTGCTTGTATTGCATCACTGTGACAGTGTGTGAATGTGAGCTCTGTCTCTTACCTGCAATCACACTTTTGATGCGCTGTGAAACTTAAATCAATAGTATGTTGTGTTACCATTGGTCGAACCCGCATTACCTTGAAGAAATCAGAGTACATAACAAGGCAAAGTTTAGATTAAAACATCAACATTACTTTTGGTAACCCACAGTCTAAACACTGTCTATACATCCCTATTTCTCCAGCAAAAATCTATGCCAAACAGCAGGCCTTGTCGGAGGCCCCAAGAGGCTCTGACCACACAGACATGGGTCAACGGCAGTGCGCCAGATTAAACAACACATCTGAGATGCCAGGTATGCTGCTCTGCTTCTGGATGGAAAAGCTGCGTCTCTCAGACATGCACAATGTGTACCAGGCCATGAGATGTAGGTGAAAGATAGGGGGAAATAAATAGTAAATGGACCTTGTGTTAAGATTATTTTGTAAAACTCCTACTTCGATGGTCAAGAATGGATTTTTATGCATAAATTTAAAAAAATGTTTACTTGGATTATACTTGGGTTAGGTTGTTCTTCTCAATGAATACATTGTGTGCACAAATTACAATTGATACATCATAACCTTTAACAATTATGTTAGGAGTAATATTTTATACTTGTGCTAGCATGAAATTCCATTGTTAGGTGCCTGTTTTTTTATAATTTTGTGAACCCCAGTTGTCATCCAGGCTCACCTGCAACGTGACGTTGAGGGTTTCCGTGGGTACACACTCCATTGCTTCGTCATTGCAGCAGCCTCCACAGCGGTTAAGGACCACACAAGAAGGGACGTAGGTGTGTTCCGTGTCCTCTGGATACTCCTGAAAGATGTCCACCAGCATCTCCCTGGGCTGACACATACTCTTGATAATGACTTCCGTGAAAGGGATGACTAAAAAAGGAAAAGAAGATTGAACATCTTTTCATCATCATCATCTCTGTGGCATGACCAATAACAGTGACATTTTTGTATCAGTGACAATCTTAAGAGTTCCTGGAAAAACTCAATTAAACTCAAAAGTAGAAAAGGTTACAAAAACTGCATGCAACCCACAGGACATATGACCATGTGACAAAAGAGTTAAAAAAGCCAAAAAAGCTACAGCAGACACATAAGGGATTATTTGAGTGACAATAATTACATTACATTAAAGCAGACAGAAAGATGTCGCCTTGACTGAGTTAGTATGGAGAGGCAACACTTTATATAAATGTATGACATTGGAATTAAATCAAATCTACTGCAGGTGGAGTGCAGATATATGTAGCAGCAACATGTTGACATCCCCTCTGCAAAATGGTTATACATGACACACAAACATCAAGTAACATTTGGAGAAAGTTGATGAGTTTTGATAACAATGTCATATACAATCCCATAATACCAAGCTCAAGACTTAATGCCAGCCCTCTCTGTATTCCCCTCCCCCGTGCAGCCCAGAATAATCTGTCCCACAGTCCATCAGACTGGGTTCTCAGAGACCACTGGCTAACTCTTGACCCCTGGTTTGTCAGGAGAGCCGTGACCTTCGGCACTGTGGCGCCAGGGTTCACCTCTGACATGGGACTTCAGGAAGCCCACCCTGGTGGAGGCTCCAACTCTGCACTAACACTATAGACTAGCTTCATGATTATACCTTCAAAATTCTACCAATAATACACAGAAACATTCTCGGAATTTTCATTTGAAAGTTATCATTCTGTCCATCAGTGGGCACATTACTTTAGCTGAGGCATGATATGGCAAGTTACCTTTAAAGAGACTGTTGAGTAAAATACATTTTAAAAAAGGATAAACTACGTCTGGGGGAACCTTTTTAAAAGTAAATTGAGGGCATTAAATGAGGAGTCTTTAGGTTGTAAATGTTTTGATTAATATTATTTTGTAACTTGGAATTTTGATGTATGTTTGTAATTTAGTTTGTGGTTGTATTGACTTGTAACTTGGTTTGCTGCTGTCTTGGCCAGGACACTCTTGTAAAGGAGATTATTAATCTCAATGAGGTTTTCCTGGTTAAATAAATAAAATTTAAAAAAGAAAGGAAAATATTTTCATGTCCTAGAGGAAGCAATGTGGTAAGAAATTTGATATAGAAATAATAAGAAAACTGCTCCATGGTGACCTGGTCAGCAGTCATAAGCACCTGCCAAAGGACAGAGAGCTGCTTAGTGTATTTGGTTCATGAGACTGAACAGCCTCAAGTCAAGACACTCAACTGGTTCTACCTTCTAACCAAGGTTGAAAAGATTTGCTCTGTCTTACATCATCCTTTAATAGATAAGTCTGGTGATATGTCAACAAATCCCATGTGCAGACCAAAATCAACACTGAATGTATCAAGTGTTGTGTGTGTGTGTATCAGCCTGGTGTATCTTCTTCCTCCGTGCAAAAGAGCTCAATCCAAAAATGATTCAAAACCCATCAGTGAGCCACGCTGTTGCACTGGCTGACATGTTGCTTAATCACAATCAACACGGGCACTGGATTTTGACAAAAAATGTCTTAACTCAAGGTCCACTTACCAGCTTTTTTCAGGGTTAGGGTTATGGCTGAGGTGGACTTAACAGTCATATCAATAATGGTTCAGAGCTCTCCACAAGGAGTCTTATCTCAGTGTATATGACTGCGTTTGACAGGTGGTGAGATTTCAGAGTGTGGGTGTGTGAAGGTCAGCAGCATTCAGACTTCCTGCTCCTCTACAAACACTAACAATAACCACACAACCTGTCCAGTGATGTGATTTGTGGTGACTAATCTGTGTCTCCATCCATCACCAACCAACAGGTCCAACCTTGGCCTCAACACAACAGTGTCATTGTCAAACAAACATGAGTATGGCATTGAACCAAGGCTGACTGTCTGCTCATATATTGACTGTGTTCTTCCACCACAGATGGAAAACATAAACACAAAAGCTGTAACGAATGTGAATTATTGTGGAGACCTTGACTGATTTCCACATTTTGCCTCACATTAACTGTTGTTTTTAAATCTGCCCCACTTTTATGGCAACTCCAAAGTCCCAAAACAGACCTTACATCACTGGGAACTTTGATTCCTACCTACTCTGTACAGAAAAACAATCCTCAGGTCAGAATGAGGAACAAATAGCCTCTACACATGTCCAATCTTTACATTTTTAAAAGAAAAGTAAGTCGGAGGTAAAATGTTCAGCACATGTCCACTAGGTGGCCCAATGGTCATTTGGCATGCACACAGAGGAAAAGAAGAAGAAAACGTACCTTCATTTTTACTCTTCTCCACTCCCTTGTTAATGCTGGCAGTCTGGAAGAGATGCACATCAGACCAGGTGTTAAGAATGTCTCATCTGCATGCAGTGCATCCTCTGGAGAAATTATGTCACCATAAAACTTAAATGATCAAATGACCAGTCTCTGTAACTTTAACTGTACATAAATGTATGTTTTTATTTTCATTAAATTAAAAATCACCATGATGTGAGCTATAATCCATGATCATTAAGGCCTGGTTGTTAGAGGCCTTACTCTCCATTCTATCTTGCTTGCAGTCAGATACATCAGCTCTGGCAGCTGAAGGGCAAGGCTGATATACCTTCAAAATAAAAGCGTTGCCGTCTGTTGGTCAAACACTTCAATGCAATGCATGCTAACAAACAGATAATAACAGGAAATTTAAATCTAAATTCTACACACCCGTTTAAAAATTGAAGTCTGGTTCACCTGTTCATACTGATTTAATCCCATAGTGATCATTTGAAGATGAAAGCAAAGCATGAAAGATGAAAACATTGTTCCAACAAGTAACTTCATACATTTATGAAAGTGATGGTAGGATATTCTTTACATGTCACTTCCAATTCCAATAGTTTATTAAAAGGCAAAAAAATAAAATTTGCTTAAACTTGCATAAATCAGTTTGCTCGAATATGGCATAGTTTTATATTGAAATGTCTAACAGGAATCGACCGTTGTTTTGATCATAAAACCCTGACGTGACGCATCGGCATCCCTCCCTTAGAAATCTCAGCTCTGAGGGAGGGATGGCTGCTGTAACCGGCGGAGGTATTGCGTGAGAAAGCGGGTCGGCCCGTGTGGGAACGAAGTCGATATCCTGCAGGGCGGCAGAACGGGAGAAACCGCGTCTCAGCTTCCACATTCTATGGATCACCGTGGGAAAAAAACAGACGGGGACTAAACCCTACAGCTGAAAAACTGAGGACAAAGTTCCTACTTCACTCGGCGCTTAGCTCTCGTGAAGGCGCGTCAGGCAGAAGTCCATTGAGAAATCGCGCAGTTTAGTGCACAATCTCAAAAGTATTGACCAGGTGTAACATTAATAATATCTAAGAACGTTTTGGGGAATTTTATCAGTTACCATTCAATTCAGTATACAGGCAATCTAGCAACCAGCATTCATTTAATCAACATCACCACTTTTATGACTTATTTCCACTTTCCATTACAGCCAGTTTAGTGGGTCGTAGCAAACGAGGAGCAAACCAAGTTTAAGCTCTATTTCTATTCAACAAGTAGACCTACTTGAGGGTGGACAAAATATTTGATAATAAATAAATAATAATAAATAAAATAATTGTCTTAAAAAAAATCAATAGACACTCTTGATATCCATTTTAAAATTCAAAAAGTGTATTTTGTCTTTGCACTGCTGAAGCTAATCTTATACTGACCGTTTTTTTAATACTCTTAAATAGGCTTTTAGATAAAACCAGAAAACATAGTTTATCCACAATCTATGTTGTGTAAATAGGCCTACATTTGTCGGCATTACACGTTATTCTGATTGGCCAACATGTTTATTCACCAAGGATGTGAGCACAGTTTTGTCATTGAGCAACAAATAAATAACAAATACGGGCCAGCTTTAGCTCTAAAGGCACGCATTAAGGCATTAATAATAGCACCAAGCATAAAGTCAGACACTCACCTTTACAGTGGATAGGTGAAGAACCGCTGCCAAAAGGATTTGTACCAAACTGACAACAAAGTTCATGGTTGTAATTCCGCACGATGAGTCTTGAAATCTCTGCGGTCGTTTAAGGGTCAAAAATCGAACAATATCAACAAAACAACGCGGACTCAGTCAAAAAAGGAAAAATGAATATTTTAAAAAACCGCGGCAAATCTTGGCTATAGCAAAAGCAAATCCATATCTTCCATACGCATGTGGCACGTTCACAGCGACCCTTTCAGTGTCTCCCAGCAGCGCTCCGCTGGAATCCTTACCATCCAACAAGCCTCGCTCATCCACACACAAATACACTATGATGGGTTCTAAAATCCACGCCGGAGCCCGGAGCGCAGAAACACAGCGGTTCTCCCAAACGGAAATTAATAGAATTCACAGTGGAGGCGGATCAGCTCAGCAACTTTACGCACCGGTGTCTCTTTTTACCCTCATTGATCCCACGACATGACGGCGTGTTTGTGTGTGTGGAGGGACCCAGCAAGCAGCGTTTGCCGGTGGCCTTTAAAGTGATCGTTTCGCTTTCTTCTGTAAACCTCCCTTCTTGTGTTTCTGATTTAGTGTCCGCCCCTGTGCGGTGCCTCGGCTTTTCTTCTCTCGATAAAGCTCTCATAGGGAACAGCGACAGCAGCTTGTCCCAGCTCAGCAGCGGTGTATGGAAAGCCATCTTATTCACAATCACGTGACCTCTAGCGCGTTGACAACGTGTTGATCACGTGTTGAATACGTGTTGTTTACGTGTTGAATACGTGTTAAATACGTGTTGTTTAC